>VXAB01002731.1:68370-105178 GCA_013399175.1 Odontophorus gujanensis | reverse complement strand
TGCCCAGGGCCTGGTCCAGACTCTCCTTGAATGTCTTCAGGGACGGGTCATCAACCACAATACTAGGCAACCTGTTCCAGTGCCTCACCACCCTCACTATAAGAGATCCTTTCCTTATATCCAACCTAAATCTACCCCCTTTGAGCTTGAAACAATTGCCCCTTGTTTTGTCACCATAGACGCTGCTGAAGAGTCTGTCCCCTTCTTTCCTGTAGCTCCCTTTTAGATACTGACAGGCTTCTATCACATCACCTCACAGCCTTCTCCACACTGAAAAGCCCCAACTGTCTCAACCTGACCTTAAAAAGGAGGTGTTCCATTCCACGGATCATTTTAGTGGTCCTTCTCTAGATGTACTCTAACAGGTCTAAGGATTTTGAACTTCCTAGAAATTCAAATCCTTTGATACGATGGGATGCAAAACACCTTGGGTATTTGAAAGTTGGCAGAGACTCTCACAACAAATGGCCATTGGTGGTTTATATGGTTCATATGTATTTCATACCTGGCTGAGTCTGTCGGGTCATCTGTAGAACTCTCCACCACTAACAATTCACCTTCCTCCAAACCAAGAGCAATTGCAACAGCGAGACCAACTCTATTGCTGCATACGTTGTTAATGCTTGTGCTATGATAATACTGATAATGAATTGTGCTATGAAGAAGAAATTCAGAGAAAACTCAACTACATTTAGAACAAAAGATACATTTTAAACTGTGGGACTAGAATTAGAGGTTTTCCCTTAATTTATTTTCCATTTCAAGTTTACCTTCTGGTCTAAATCATCAGAGCCTCTGTTTTGTATTACAGACACATAATTCACTAATGTAATGATTTATTTGTTTTCAGAAATGAAACTTTATGGTGTAATTCAGTATATGGATACAAATTAGGTTCAAACAATAGCAATAAAAGGACAGTTCATGACTCAGCTGCAACTTGAAAAATATTTTACTAAATAAATGATGAGAAAGGTACAATTTTCAGAAACTATTTCCATCTTCGATTAGAATATTCTTCAGAATGACAAATGGCCTCAACTTTGTTGAAAACAATACGAATTAAAATTTCCATTGTGTGAACAAAAAGTAGTGGCAAACTATCCTAGGTTGCCTGAGCATAAGATGCCCTCCTCAGGATGCTTGCATCTGATCTTTTGCGTTTTCTTGTAGGTGGCTAGGACCAAAAGGTGTCCAAAATGGCTAAGTTCTCTTCCCATCTTCCACAGTCTGGCAGGTGCAGACTGCTTTAACATTTGGAGCTCACATGTGAATGAACAACTCACAGAAGTTGGATTTGACTCCTAACCCCAATGCTGCTAAGGATGACCCATCTTAAATCTATGTCTCAACATTTTCTTCAGTGTCTTGACGCCTGATTCTAATGCTTTGATCTCTGATGATGAAATCTTCTTTGGAATTTCCCATTCTCTATTATTCTCAATAACAAAGATATCAGTATGGTTTCTTCCAAATGGCTTGGTGCAAATGGTGGATAAAACAGCAGACTCTCCAGGAAGTCGCTCTTTCACAGGATGGAAGAAAGAGACATGAAATCTGATCCACAAACTCTAGAATGGTGAAAGGATCAACTTTAACAATTGTTAAATTCATATTTAAGGAATGAAGGAATCTCCCAAACACACACAAGCCACCTGGATGCCTGGAATTCATCACTTCCCTGAAGTTTGGCTGGCCAATGGAGACAGGCACAAATCAAGGTAGGTTAGGTCTAAAACAGTCATAAATTTTCATCTATCTTTCTTCGGAAGACAGGTGATTTTTCTGTAGTAATTTATGAATACTTGCCACAGGTAGTTTGAATAAGTAGTATTAGACCATACATTTTTAATTTAATAGCAGTTGATTCGGAAAGAACCAGGAAGGCTGTAGATAAAACATTCCTTACGAGGAGTAAGAGACAATATTTAACTTAACAATTATGCCGTACTTTCTTCCTTGATTTCAGGTGCATTGCATAGTTTATTTGTGAAGGCTTAAAGCCAAAAGCTCCAGAAGGCAATGAAAAAGTTAAAAAAGACTCTGTGATCACAGGACAAGAAATGTTATAGTTAGATTGGAAGAGTACAAATTTGCTTTGTGAACTCATTGCAGAACCTTAGAGTTATGTAGACTTTTTCCTCAGAAATCATTCATTTTTTGAGGATGTAGTTTAATAATTACGTGGGAGAGGTAGCTTGGTTCCAAGGTGGAATTTCCAGACAGAAATAGACACATTAGTGGAGGTAGTACATCTACTGCTTAGGTTCTTTAGTTGGATTTGAAAACAAACTCAAATCCCTGCTCATCTACTTCTAGTATACATGGTGGGTTCTGCTTCTTGGAAATGTTCCTCCTTATATAAGCAGTTAAGTACACTCTGGAATAGCAGTAGTAACCTGTCTGCTGACTGAAGTTCTTAACTCCCCATTAAGCTAAATGACACTAAGTATTCATGAAAAATTCTTAAACCTTCTGCTGTAGAATAGAAGTACTTTTGAAATTTTATACCATATCTGCTTTCATCTCTAGGAGTAAATACTCATTTGTTTTTTAGAAGACTGTCATACACAATTATGCAATTGATTGTCAGTCCAGGGTGCCCTCAGGAATTCTGTTCCTATATTGTGAAGAAAAGAGGTATAAAAGTGAGAACCTATCCAAACCTTTCTGGGATGAAAAAATTATTACGTATTCTGCAGCCCAAGAGTAGGACAAATAGTGAGACAAGCAAGGATTTTAGCTTGATAATACCTAAAATCTTGATAAAAAATAACCTCGTGGCTTAAAAAAAAAAAAAAAGGAAGTAGAGTTGTGGGTTGCACAATAACTGTGGCACTATGCCATTTTCTTGAAAGAAGCATTCATCAATATTAGAGTATTTACCCTAATTTTAGGAATAGCATACACATATGGAGTCATTGTCTTATATAGTCATATAGTATGAGACAAGTAAAGATACTTTTAAATACAGAACTTGAAACAAACAAAGGGAAAAAAATAAAGTATCATTTGCGACCCAGAATGGTGGATGTTTACTACAGGTGCTGTTTCAAATTCACACATGAAGTTCACCCATTCATGCTGTACATTATTATTTCCACAGCCAAACTATACCTTGCACTAAAGCATGGATGTCCAACCTTTTGGCTTGCCTGGATGGACACACCTACGCTACAGCATTTCCCTGGATGTCACTCTTCCACGTAAACCTACCTTGTTTATTAATAGTCTCTTTGTCATCAAACAAAACAAAAATGTAAACAAAAGAGGTTTCTAAACTGCTGTGTCAGACATGTATTCAGCGTCCTCTTTAATCAACGTTTTGTTCCCTATGACTTTTCTTCATCCCTTGATAAATGACAAATACCACACATTCTGTTGTTCTGTGCTAAAAGGGCTATTTTGATAGCAAGAAAACAGCACAGACTGTCCCTCCTCCTTTTATCCCTTGGTCTCGTTTTACCATCTAAATTTTGAAGCTTCCAATAGCACAAAAAAGCAATAGCTGCTATGGAGAATTATGCAATGCTTTTCAGCATATTCAGTCATTTCTCCCTTCCAGTCATTCTGCCAGGACTCCTTTCAGCCATATATGGCTGGGCTAGCCTCTCTTATGAGCCCATCAAAATTGCCTCTTCCACAGCCAGAGGAGTGGATCTGGCAGTACTGATGAGTAATGCCCCCAAGGAGCCAAGTGTTTTGCCTTGTAATGACCCCTAACCCTGCTGGATGCCTCTGCTCAAAACTGCCTCCCACAGAAACTGCATTGCAAGATCTCTGCATCAGTAGTCAAGCTTCACTAGGAAATACCTTGCTGCATTATGTGAGTTTACATCACATTCATTAAATGTACACTTGGGCTATTTTCAAGCGTGTTTACATTAACTCAATTCAAATATATATATTTCTAATCCTTTATTACTGTAGCACGATGACATTGGAATGTTTAGTGTTCTGAATGGCTGATCGCTCACATTTAGGTGGCTTTGTGCATTCAGGGATTAATTTATGATTTTCTGCATTCTCCTCACAAGCACTGGCAGGATTTTATGTGTCTTCTGATTGTCTTGTGAATTGCTCAGAAAGAACTATTTTGCATCTGTGAAGGCAATAACCTGAATCACTCTAGACTGCACAAGTGTGCTGTTGATAAAAGACAAATATTATAAAGTAATTGTAAGTTTTATTGCTATTTTATAACCTGCAGTTAAGATGGCAGACTGCATGTAAGACCTATACTATCATTTTGTTGTGTCCATTTTAGTTTGATTTGTGGCCTCCACATGTTCTGTGAACATGGCACAATTGATTTTTTTATGATTGCAACCACAATACAAATTCTATTTGTATGAATGCAAACACAAATAGAAAGAAAAAGAAACTAACAAAAGGAAAGGTATAAAAATAAACTGAGTGCACTAGTTCTGCAGTTATTCCTTACACAAAAGTAACTACAGAACCCCAGTGTTGCAGGATGCGAATCTGCAAGTTATTTAAGACAGCAGTGAACTTTGGCAATGAATACAATATTCCCTTACTGGGGCAACATAAATAGCAATTTTCTAAACAGGTCTTCTGAGTAACTTTGTTTCTCACTGGAGTAGAATATGAGAATATCCAAGCTAACATCCTGGAGGAAAAACAAAAGCTCATGTAGGAATCCCATTCTTAAATGAGAGTCTAACAACTTTTAGGAAAATTCCAGTTCCCATTATATTTGTGGAAATTAAGTGATTTTAAATTCACACAGCTATTACTCTGCCCTATGAGTTTGGAATATATTTCTGCGTGGTTAGGAAGACAGGAAGAGTAGGAAACAGATGAATGACTTTTCATTTTACGGCACCATAAAAAGCTTTTAAAAGTCCTTTTGATATAAAAAATAAATAAGCAACTGAGCATAATGGGGCTATTCTGGCAATCTCAGCATCCCTGTAACATCATAAGCAACTCAGATTTCTTTTCTGTGGTTTTCAGTGTCCTCCAAAACACTTCAACAAAATAACATCCTTGCAATACATTTTTTTTTCTCCTGAAGTCTGTTATGCTATTTGTAATATATATTGCATACACACATTTAATGACAAGGTGAGCATACAAAAAGGGTAAGTACCCCAAATATAAGGTTCTCATGAGTTCAAATGGCTGGAAATTGGCTTTATTTTGCACTTTATTACTTCTTGCTCCCCACTACAAGGGATACATGAACTTACTTGACAGTCTAGTGAAGGGCCACTAAGATGACTGAGGAATTGGAGCCTCTGTCATGTGGGGAGAAGCTGAGAGAGCTGGAATAGCGCATTCTGGAGAAGGGAATGCTCAGAGAAGTCTTATCCAATGTAGAAATAACTGATGAGGCATTTATTCTGCAGTAGACAAAGCTGGGCTCTGAGGAGCATGCTCTTAGCAGCAGTTTGGAGCCGAGGTTCTCCAGAGGTGCCTTGATTTCTCAGCTTGTCTGTCTTTCTTCAGATCAGTTCCTTGTAAATAAGATGTTAGGATTATGACAGTGGGTCTGAAAATAGGTCTGAGATAGGTCTTGTGTTTGTACCCAAACCATGCAGATTATGAGGAACTAAGTGTATACAGAGGAGACCTAGCTGTAAAATAAGTGCGTAGGCATGAAGTTAAGGAACCATAACTGTGGGTGGCAGTAGGGCAGGGGCCTTCCCCAGCAGTCCCATTGCTTCTCTCCCAGTGGCAGCAAGCAGAGCTGCACCAGGGTCAGTGAGTGATCTGCCATAGACCTGGCACACCCAGGCCACAGCTGGGTAAGCTCCAAGGAAGAAATGGGGGCCCTGGCAGGTGGACAGAGTGTAGCATGGCCAAGACTGGGCCTTGGGGTCTCCCTCAGCACTTTTTCTATTCCGGGGCAGTGGCGACCGCGAAGGGTTCCTGGCTGTGTCCATTACCATGGCTTCCCTACCAGCAGGCCTTGGCCTGCAGCACCATCAGCTCAAAGCTGGTGTCTACTCCCTGGGCAGGGGCTGCTGGGCCCTGGGCGCTCCAGTCCCAGACATCTAAAGTTGCGTCCATGCTGGACTTCAGGTTAAATTAGTAATTGTTTTACAGCCATCTATGACTAATCTAACTGAGTGGTTAGAAAGGAACATTGAAAGAAATTTTAATGTCAGAAAACATGTGACTGTTACTGTTGGTAAAGAAATCAAACAAAACCACCCCCCCAGTGAGGTGCTAACTCCTGGTATAAATGAGTAAACACCCAAGCCTGCATGAAATCACGTTTCAGCTTCTGTATCAGCATCAGCAATGTAATCATTTGCTTTGGCTCTGAGGCTTCTCCTTCTTAGTATTATAAAGAGCTAGTGAGTTGCTTGTATTCATTCACCGATTATTTTGAAATGCTAAGCTATTTTTTTCTGGATATCTGAGGAAACTTGAGAATGACACAGGACAGTTCCTGTTTAGGTAATGCTGTCTTGTTTCTACATAGCTAACAGTCATATTAGCAAATAATTGATTTGTGGTCAGGAGCACAAGCAAAAGCAGATTTAATATTGAAGTGCTTTTTTTTTTTTTTTTTTTCTTCTTTGTTTCTTTTTTTTCTTTTTTTCTTTTTTTTTTTTTTTTTAAATTTTTTTGTAAATATACTTCCTTTATCACATTGTATTCATTTGCTAATATCCATCCCTGAGAAGTATCTTTTTAAAGACACCTCATAATCCTACTGGAGATGTAGCCAATGGAGGGAGCTATAAGATATTCTGAAAAGCATTCCACTGTTCACATCTCCATGACTGACAAGAGAGTAGTAAGGCTATTCTGCAAACAAAAAAAAACAACTGCTTTTCACATAGATATCTTGAACTTTTGTGCAATGTAAATGCCAAACAAATATTGCTTTCTAAAAAATACTCAAGCAAAAAAATAAACCAAACCAAAACAACAACGAAAAAACAACCCAAAAAATGACACCAAACGACCAAAAGAAACAAATCAAACCAAACCAAACAAAAAAAAAACAAACAAAAAAAAAAAAACAAAAAAAAGAACAAAACCAGAAAGCAACACCTCCTTTTATGAAAAACAGGAGTTGTATATAATGCCAAAAAGATAAAACAGCATATTACCTGAGTGTGGTCTTTCCCTAAATGTTTCTGGCTGCTTCTGTTTTTCTGTTAAGAAAAGGCAAGGTTGATGGTTCTGAAAATACTGAAAATAATTATTATTTGTATGTCTCCTTTTAACCGTTTTTTGTTGTCGTTGTTGTTGTTTCTTTCTTTTCTTATTTCTAATCCTATTCACATATCACCACCTATTTATGGCAACAGATGTATTTCTATTGCCAGGGAGAGTCTAGAGGATCGTTATTGCTTTGTCTTCTCCTTTGTCTTTTATTTGGTGTATTGAAGTCCCTCGGAAGCAAGAATCTCCATTTAAATCTTACTTGCTCTCTGCTTTACATGGAATTCTGAACCAGATGAAACTAAATTCTTGGTGTCTTGTCCGTGAAGAGCTATTGTACCACATCAGTGCTGCAGGAGGGTGTCAGGTATCTCTGATAATGTCTGCTTACCTGCTGGAAGTACAGTTTAATGGAAGGCAACCTCATCAATCTTTAATGTCATTGCATCTTTCAATGAGGGATAAGAGAAGTGTGGGGAGAAAAATAGGTATGGAGTTACATGATAGAGCCACGCAATATTACATGTATTTAATTACCTATTGCTATATACAGTCCTGATGAATTAGACAGCTGTTGATAAAGTTGACTGGCTCCTGTGAGCAGCACACTGTACTCTGTAGCAGAGGCTTTTTGCTTTTGGGAGCCTCCTACCCAGAAACAAACTTGGTGAACTTAGATTATTTTCATTTGCAGACATCAAAACAAGCACGGGTTTTCCTACCCCTTTACTGTTACTCACTATATCCTTGGTGCAAATCTGATGTTTCACTGTAGCACTTTTCTGTTGCAGTGCCAAGCAAAACAAATTTTCATAAACATTCACTGTCAGTTCTGTGAAAGCATGTTTTATTTTGTCTTCCAGCCCTCTGGAAGTATACAAACTGTCAGCTGCTACATTTCACCTGGGAAGTGACCCTTTCAAACTCAGGGCTAGCAAAATATCAATAAAGAGGGAAGCAGTGTCATGCACATAAAATATGTTAGAGAAAGTATTTATTCCTAAGTATTTGAAAAATAAAAGAAAAACAACAAAACCTCACAAAATGCATATACACTGTAAGGGGACTGTTGAGTCACAGCCTGAACCACTGATTGAACACCTGAAGGGAAGACCCGGTCAGCCCTGAGAGCACAGGTGAAGGCAGTTCACCTGTAGGACCGGAAGTGGTGGAGCCAGGCTCAACCCCTATTAGACCCCATTTAAGTGCTGACTGTTGCCTGAGGAAGGTTCTCTTGTTGGAGATCCCTCCTTTTGGAGTTCTTTCCTTTCAAGCCCGACCTCAGAGACAGGTGTGCTTTCACTTTTCCTTCCTTTTGTAACACTGTCCTTTTGTAGCTTCTTGTTTCCGCTGGTCCCCTTACATACACAAAGGCAACGTTTCACAAAATGTATATTGTACAATCTGATACTGTATCTAACAACCAGATACTGTATGCGAGTTTGGAAGCTAAAGAGACAAAAGTGTTTTTTCTTCCTGGTGCTTGAGCTTTTACCTAATTCACTACATCAAAATGAAGATCGTATTTTATCCTATTTTTTTTTCCCCCTAAAGCTGTATATGGCTATGAAATAAAATTGTAAGTTCTGCATGATCAGTAGTCTCCACCAGCTTTCATTTGTAGACTTCTAAAAAAAGTTTTAATCAAGAAAATAAATATTTGAATGTCTTCATAAGTGCACTTTTACTACTATATGTCCTATCTGCTTGCAATAATGCGATATATAAGGACAAACTCCAATTTAACTGAAAAATAAATCTGTTTAAGTTAATAGAAAATATATTTCATTTCTTTTGGGAAATCTCTATAAATTTTTTCTGTATCTGCATTTGACTAAAGATTTCAGTTTGAGTCATGCAGGTTGTTAGTTCTGACTTTAAGGTTGAGATTGATACCAGCTTAATATTCATATTATTCAGCAGGAATGTGTTTGTGTTACAGATGTCTTTAATGTCTTCCATTCCAGTAACTTCAGAAGTCATTTTTCTGTTATTTATCCTGGGTTCACTTTGTGCCACACAATGAATATAAACAAAAGGATCTGTTTCTTCTAACCTGTCTTTAGCCTTTAGAAAAACAGGAACCCAAACAGAAAGTTGATTGCTTTTTTAAAAATTGAATTTATATATGCATCATAAAACTGTTATTCTTCTGTGTATTCATGTGTGTATTTGTTCTAAAAATACTTAGAAATGAAACTTGGGAAGAAAATTGATCTCGCAGTGTTCTTAGAAATCCCCAGATAGAGGCAATTGGGAAAATACTTATCTAATAATACAAAAAACCTAAATTATTTCAGAATTCAAGACTTAAATTCAAGATGCAGTTCCACAGCCAAATGAGCTGTGACTGAAAGAAGCTGTCTTACACTTCACCCTCTTTCCTATTATCCTCTCTGCTTTCTTCTTGCCTCAGCCTATTTTCTTCATCATCCCTCCTTTAGCCCTTCCCCAGTGCTGACCCATCTGGTCTGACCTTGCTGCTGCTCTATTCCAGTTCTGATGCTTCTCATGATCTCACCCAGAGGCACCAAAGAATTTTTACTTTCTCATTTTATGGAAATGTACCCTGAAATCCATCAACATCAATAGGTTTGAGACAAATGAAGAACAAAAGTCTAGGGAGTATTGTCTGGCCTATAGTCATCCACAAAATTTTTGTTTGAGAGGTTTGGTGTTCTACATACAGATATCCCCTGAATAGTTTTGCATTCTTTAAACGTAGTTGTGGTTTTCAGCTCTCCATAATACAGAGGGAACAAAGGAGTAGTTTACTTGCTTCCCTTTTTTGTCCCAATTACAGTATGACAACTTCAAATAAAGGAATAATCCTAATCTACATCTGGCACTAATGGAATTACTTCCAGCACATGCATTTCTATACTCCATCAGACTTTGAGTGCCTTCCTGTAGAACAAAGGCAGTGTATTCAGTACAATATTTAATAAAGAGAGAAAAGCATTTACAAGGTTTCATTCTCCTGATTATAATGTGTCTGGCAACTATGAACAGGGTGAATTTGATTGCAACAGGGAGCTCCTAATAATTTTACCAAGATGCCATCCCCAGCGTGCTTCACTAATGAGGCTGAGAGATTGTGGTATATTGTATTTATTCTACACATATAGAAACATTAACAATCCTTAGGAAAGATTAAGTTCCTTCTTGGTAGTATTAATGGAACCAGAATGGGGAGTTTTTCTCACAAAGAAAACAAATTAAGAAAAAATAGGAACACTTGGCTTGACACCAGTGGTTTTCCATCTAAGAGGATTTTTGTGTATTTTTATTCTTTTCATTTTTATTTTTATTACTTATTTATACTTCAGCTAATTTTAATAAATGCAAATTAGGAGTGAATAGGCTATGTTTTAAAATATCACAAAAGCTTTGCCTGCCTTTGATTCAGTCATTTAGGTGTTCAGATTTTTAGTCTTCTATGAGAATCAGCATCTGGCTTTTCATCTTTTTCTTAATTGGAAGCCGTAATTCCAAGGCAGTACGTTAAACCTTTGAGAGCTTAGGGGAAAGCATGTATTGCAAGGGCCTTAATAAACCTACTATAAACTACTATAGAAAGTGATAAGAGAGCCACCCTTTCAAAATCACCAGCTCACTTATCCATGGATATGACAGTAGCTGGAACCTGATAGTGTTTGGAAGGTGTTTTCCAGGCCCCTAAAGAGAGCAACTGGTGTGAGGTGCTCCCCTGGAGCCAGAAGCTGTGCAGGATTGCAGGAATCAGTGCTTCTGTGGTGCTGCTGGGCTAGAATGAAGTCCTGGACCTCCTGGACAAGGCTTGGGGAGGCTCTAGGGAAGTGGGCAGGGGTAGTCAGTCCTATTAATGCACACTGGGTCTTTCCAGGTGTGTGTAAGATTTCATTTGCTAGCCTGTAGACATTTGTCTTCACAGGTAGCTTGAACTGAGTTCAACATCCACACTGATGTGAAATAAAACTGCTTTTTACTCCTCCGTTTTGAGATGGAATGGGAAGAAATAATTTCACTGGCACTGGGAAGACTAGTACAGCTTGCACTGTATCTGTTCTACAGATGTATGCATACTTTAAAGATGATTTCTCTGTTCTGCTGATAAAGTGATAGTTCATTTTTCATTGAGCAAAAGCTGCTGTCAAAGTACCGTTATTTTACGTGTCTTTTGCACTGTATAGTAAAAACTAAATAAAAATCAGTGATATGTTGAGGATTTGGTTTTTCAAGAATATGGTTGTTCAACAGTAACAAACACTAGAAAAGGGATTCTGTTAAAGCAGCAGAGTTCCAGAGGTTGTGATAGTGTGGCATCCAGTCCTAATGTGGGTGTAACTGAACAGAGGTTAAAAAGGACATTGTTCTGAATAAGAATGTCTCTATAATGCATTTATAAGCTTAAGTGTTTTTGCCTTTTTGACTGGCCATATATAGTAGTTATCAGAGGACAGCTATGCTCAGCAGTGGTAACTACGCTGGCAACAAAAGAACTGCCAGAACACTCCTGAGATCTTGATATTCTGATCTCAGCAATCAGGAATAGCAGAAGTGAGTTGGTCTGTGTAATCTCTGATGGCTTCTTGTGCTTGCGTTATGAGATGGTCTTTCATTACAGCATCAGCATCCCATTTAATTTGCAGAATAAGGATTATCTAATGTGGAATTCATCTTTCTTTTTCTTTCTTTTTTTTTTTTCCTGTAACTATTTACATGTTAGATATCTAGACTGAGCTGGATGTGTAAGCTCTCTTTTCTAGCCTATGCTGAAAAATAGTTATCTCCAGAGAGTACTGTGTGTCCCATTCAAATACAGGTTGTAGCAGAAATACTAAGTCATGGCCTGACCCAGTGATGGAGCACCTGGTGGGTGGGCAGGGCCAACCCAGGGGAGCTCAGGTGCACCTTAACTGAGTGGAAGAGGTAGAGCTGGGATCCAGACCTCATCTAAAGGTTGGCAGTGGAGGTGCTCTCACTAGAAATTCCTGCATATTTTTTTCATTTGTTTCTATGTTCACAGCAGTTGCACTTGGGCTTATCCTCACTTGCTGCAGCCTAGGACTTTACTGCCCTGCTAATATTGCCATGCTTTCCATTGCATTATAACACTACAAAGGTATCTAGGTTTTTCAGTAAGGAAAATTTCTCAATGGTGTCTTCTAGAAAAAACTTTGATAATTTTTATAGCCTTGAATCCTATGATTAAGATCACTGAAATTAGGTGAAATCAATTTCTTCCTGAGTACAGAGGACAATTTGATTCTCAATGTTCTAGCCAGAGGCTGCACACCAAAGTAAGGAGTGTGGAAAATGCAGCCAAAGCCCTTTTGTAAATACGTCTCCCTTATATAAAAGTCTCCCTTAGGTAGCACAGACATAGTTTGGTCAGCCTGTAGAGCTGCAGAAGCTTGTCTGTTTGATGTCAGACTCTAAGGACTGTAGCTAGTTTTCTAATCCAATTCCACCAGTATGCCCAATCTAAGACTACTTTTTATTATTGGTCGGTTAAACAGATTTTCACTAGGTTGTAGAACTCTTCCCAATTAACCTCCCCAGACAGGTCAAACTCCTGCACTACAGTCTGGAGGAAACAGAATATTCAGTGAAAAGGCTGGCAGGACTGCTTTTTAACATGAGCTGAAGGATGTGATTCCCTAAGTTTATTCTCAAGGAAGTCTGAATCATAAGTGCTGAAATCTTCCAAAGAAAATTGCGTAATGTGAACATCAGATGCGGCAACTCAAGTGTGTGTGATTATAAAGCCTCAAAAATAAGGGGTTTTAATAGAATCAGTGGCTCCAATTGTGTCACCAGCTGCAAATTTAAGAATTTATTCCAGTAATCCCAACATATGTAGAGGGCTGCCCAGCTGTCTGGCAGATCCCCTGATTTTTTTATTAGACTGTGAACACTGAAAGTATATTCAGGACATTTCAGTGAGCATCCCATTCTCTGAGATTCAAACATCCCAACGGTGTTTTACAAGCCGATATGAGCTCACTCTGTCAGATTCTAAATCAACTGGAAGCCACACCAATGCTTCAGCATGTATTGAAGCCCAGAATAATGTGCTCTCACAAGGGTTGTTAGCTTTGCTCTGTGACAACAGCTTTACATGGTTTCTAGCTTGGAGATATCTTGTATCCATTTCCTCTGGACCATCTCTGACTGCAGGTTCTGTGCAGAGGTGCCTGGGGAAAAAGAGCTCAAGAAGCACTGCCTATCTCCTACACGTGAGCAGCTGCTGTGATAGGGCTTATAACGGGAGTAGTGAAGTTGCTTCCAAGAGGGAGATTTCTTTTGGCAGCCTAGAGGGAACTGGTCACAGTCATAAATGTGCACTGTGGAAATGAACTGTATTAACTCATTATAATGATTTCTATCTCATTAATATCTGGCACAGTTATGCATGCTGCACAGAAACTGGATTATCAGGAAGAGCAAAACCCTGTCATGGGACAGTTATGTCCTGTTAAATCCAACAAACTAAATAACTTGCAATGGCTTTCAGAGTGTGTATTATTTATTATCAGTCATATAGTCTCCCTTAGCTGTTTTTCAGACTTGACCTGAGCTGCAGAGTTTTGCCAGCAGAGTTATTTCAGCTGCAAGTGTGAAAATAATCATACTCCCTTGCTGATAGAGCCGTGCTGCAGAGAGAGCTTTTGTTGGCTCGATTAATGTTGCAGGGGGGAAAAAAACCCATAACCTAGTTGACAGCAAACCCCTCTTCAGCAAATGCGCACTGCATTTTCACAAGGCTGCCGTGCCAGAATAGCTGTGCTCGAACTGTGAAGTCAACAGAGG
Source organism: Odontophorus gujanensis (assembly GCA_013399175.1). Taxonomy (NCBI): domain Eukaryota; kingdom Metazoa; phylum Chordata; class Aves; order Galliformes; family Odontophoridae; genus Odontophorus; species Odontophorus gujanensis. The sequence continues at coordinate 91,234 of VXAB01002731.1, read as the reverse complement.
CTCTGAAGGCGAGATGAGCTCTCAAAGATAAACAGTCTTTAAAAAGCAGCCGTAACAGAGCCCAAACATAAAAGGCAGAGAAAGTAGATTTCACTTACTATGCATTACAGAGAGGGTTAAACACTGTGAAATGCTGGATCTGTTGATTTCAATAGCAAAAGCCTTTTTGTTGTAGGCACAGAAGGAAATGCAGGACTCAAGCTGGAATTTATTCTTTAGCTCAGGCCATCTTGTAGAACTAGTTTCTCTCTTCACATAATAGTTTGTTTTCTTTTTAGAGAAACTCCTAATATTTAATTTTTCAATATGTTGAACTAAAATAGTCTTCATTTCTCTTTATTGGAATGCTGATATGTTCTGTTATTGTTGTTTTATTAATGCATTGCTTTCTTGAGATAATGGAAATCATTAGCCAATAAAAATACCCATGGAGAACTGTGAGCTTACAGGGATTAATTATCTTTCATGTCCTTTGATAGTCTGTTTTTAATTTAGGAAAATGTCTTGGGCAACCCAGGCTGAGGGAATGGACTATGGATCGGGTGAAGCCGGTGAAGTAAAATAACCACTCATAAAAGGGCATTTCTCTGAGCAGTGATCACAAAGTACAGAGGGGTGCAATGTTCTTCGCAGACATCTACCCAGTAGGTCCTGGCTGCAGCATGTTGCAATGCGCTGCAGACCTGTCACCATTACAATCTTTGATTTTCTGAGATGTATGAGTTGTGTTTGTCATCTTCCAGGTATGACACATAATGGCCCAGGTTATTTCTCATATTCATTGAAGGCCTCAGAGCTAAATGTTAAAAAAAACAAGGCCAAATTATGTTAAAGGCTGAATTTCAGGATATGAGCCACTAAGACAGCCTGATCTGGGGTGGTGGAGATTGCAAATCAGAAGATAAAGCATACAAGGCTGTGAGGTTGAATGACCTCAGGATCACACACACAGTATTTCTTCCTGAGGAAACCTGTTTGCGTGCTTACTGCTACCTCCTGCCTAGGCCAGACCTCAACTTTGTAGTCAAAATGATGATAGTAATAAAAGGTACACTAAGTACCCAAGTACAGGTATATATCCTGAAACCTGAGGGAGACAAGACACTTCATGAAATGCCCTGAGGTCTTCATTGCTGGAAAAAGCGTTTCAAGTGGAAGCTGTTCAGCTATGAGAGTTATAGGCAGGGTTTTAAAACCAAAGAGGACCTGGTAGGAGTTAGGAATAATGATGGCAGTATGTTGTGGCTTTTCTTGTATTTATATGATAGTAACAGTGCAGACTTATTTATTTTTACAGTTTTGCCTGTTATATTTGTAACAGTAATATACAGAAAATTTCACTCATTGGGTTAACATTATTTTAAGTCTGGGTTGTGAAATATGAGAGGGCTAAATGCAGAAGAGATTTTGTTCTTGAACACTGGATGTTCATAACAGACCATCAAAGGTCATCTATCTGCCTTGCTCAGTTATCTGTCATCTGTCATGTGTACAGTATTGACATATTTACATATTTATTGCCCAGAATCACTGACTAGGAAAAGAGGAAGTTTGTACCTGTACATTAGTCAATTACAGTGAGTTATTAATAAACTTACACATTATATTAATCTCTTCTCAGAGATACTAAAAACTGTGACTTCTGAAACAAACCAAAAACAGCCAACAAACACTGTTTGGATTTTAGCTGAGATTACTGATAAGAATGGCAGGTACAACCCATAAGAGCCCCACAGATTTGTTGACTGGAAAGGTAGGTGGATGTCATCTAATATGCCCATTCTGAAGTCACAATTAAAACGATAAAAATTAAAGATAATAACAATGACAACTACTTTCCATTCTAAAAGTTTTCTTGGGAATCTATGAAGGCATAACCATGGCTGCGTCAATATAGCTGACTATATAGATGCATATTCCAGCATGAGAAAGAAGTTATTTCAACTAAGCCAGAAAAATCCTGAGGAAATTACAGCTAAAACTGGAAAATATCCACCCTTTCCATAATGAGATAAAGGTGCTTGCGAACGGATTTGTATTAATGCCATTATAGCAGTTTAGAATAATATCTTACCTTTTATTGCCTTAATTTTCCATGTGAACAAGCCATCACAGTAATCTTCTGTCAAATGTCAGCAGCATTAACACAATCTGAGTTCAGTCTTGCATGAGGATCCTTTTCTAAAATAAATTCAGCTGTGTTTCAAGCTGTTCTCTATATTTGTCATTGTTTTTTCTGGTTCTGGGAAACTACTCTGAAAGCTGATGTGTCACACTTTTTAATTATGTTGCTGACATGGAAGTTCTCTTAGAAGTGGTGGCATTTTATACCCTTTTTTAGAGTGTTTCAGTAGTTCTTACATGCAAATGCATATGCGAAAGTAGTGTGTCTAAAATGGTCTTGCTGATTGAAAAAAATACTGGTCTGTATATACAAGAATACTGTGTTGCTTTAACAAGTACGCACTAAGTGTGTTATTTGATCTAAGAGAGAAACATTTGAGATGTTACTATCATATTCATTAATCTGCGAGGATGTGAACGCATACTGGTTGAAGTGAATTTGCACGTGCTGTACTATAAAGATATGATTCTATATTAATCTTGTTTTATTACTGGGGTTACCCGAGAGATGTATATTTCAGGTATAATTATGGAGTAAGTGTTATCTCACATTTGCAGACACCTGCAACATATGCCAAAAGAGCTGTTCCTGCTCAGGCTATATCCTTCATGTTACCACAGCAAGGCAGCACTGGACCTTGCCTTGCACATGTAAGTCACTCCAGGGTTTTCATCACTTAGTTAGTTGCCATCACACTTTGAGATATGATGCTACATCAGCTATCCCAAGTTACCAGAAGCAGGAGGGATGCTCTGAAAAGAGGTTCCTCTATACCTTTTCCGTTCCAGCCACATGTGAGTCTGTGCCTGTGTGTCAGATTATTCACCCGTTCACTTTTGAAGTACCTTGGGAATGATTTTCATTGCTGCCTTGGTGAATACCAGCACCCAGGCCTATAAAGGGTTTGTATAATCCTCTCAGACTATAGACTATGTCCCCTAAAATGAACTAGAATACAGGTGCTTTTTTTGTTGTTGTTGTTTTTTGTTTTTCCCCCATATTTTCATATTGCTTGTTTTTCCAAGTGTCTGACAGCCTGGACAATTAATGCAAGGCATTGGCTATTGCAAGTTTGCTGTACAGCTGCTCTCCTAAGGTGTGCGTGCTTGTGCAGTGAGCTGACACTAATGCTCTTGATGAGAAGGCAGCATGCTCACTACGTGTGAACATCAGCTGTGTGCTGGAACCACAGCAGCTCTGCATCAGCAGTACTTAGGGCCTTCCTGATTCCTCTGAAAGCCTCCAGCAGGATGCTTATGCCTTTTCTAATTGAAGGCAAATCACCTCTGGACCCAGTTCAGCACTTTCTCATGCAATTTAGGGAGTTATGCACTCATATACGTAGCTGTCTGTAACTTCAGTACAGTGATGTAACCTTGAGAGGAATGTAGGCAATATCTGGCTGGGGCACATATTGATGACACTCCTCCTGCCTTACTCAGCCTACCAAAGGTTGTCACCCTGCTGTGAAGCTGGCTGAAGCAAGCATTCTTTGGTTCCTTTGCTTTGCAGCTTGATGCCGTAGCTCAAGCCCATCTTGGCAGTTTATGCATTTGTTCCAGAGGAATTAAGTATGTGCACATACCTCGCTCTGCCAGCTCTTCTCTGAGGGAAACAGACTCTGGAAGTAGAGAAGAGATGGCTCCGAGACAGAAATTGTTGTCAAGTGCTTTGGTAGGCTACAACTCTTCTGCTGAAGTTCTTGGTGGTACTGATGTGCCCAAGGGTCTTAGAGACCTCTGTAAGAAGGAATTTTGGTCTTACACATGCTGACAATGCATCTCTGTGGTGTCAAAATGCAGCCCTAAGTGTACTAGGAAAACAGTTGTTGTGGATGCTGGTTTTCAGTGAAGCAAGTTATAGCTGACTCTATCTCATTATTTCATTATTCCGTGGTAAATTAAAGTCCTATTTTAGGCTATAGGGGTTTTTGCTGATTTAAAGATACAGAGTTCTAGGTGATTCTGTACTGACTCAGAGGTGTGAACACAGCTTTGGCCTTTTCATATTTTTAAACTAGATATTATTTCTTAACTACGTAATTTGAAAAGACTTACGGTGAAGTGATAAAGCTAATTTTGTTTTTTACTGAAGAGGTGGAAATAATTTCCAGTTACTGTAACAAAGCATCAGAATCTATTTAGGGAAACAAATTGATTTAGATACCATAAAAAATGACATCATGAAGACAAAACACTACTCATACTGTTAAATAATTTAGCAAGTCATTTCTGTCTCACTTCAGCAGCACTTTGGTCCTATCTTTCATGATTCATGCTTGTAGGCCTTTGATCTCTGAGCCGCCAACATTTTATACCCCTTCCACTAAACTCAAAGGAACAACATCAGGTGGAACGATATGCCTCAAAAGGCTTCTCTTTCTCTTTCCTATTAACTTCTAACCCAAAGGTGAAGGCCATTCAGAAGCATGAAGCACTGCATCTCTTACCCTAATATTATTCTGGGCAGCTCTTTCTTGTCCAAACCGTTGTGTCTTGGAGTGAGGTTTCTGGCAGCTCAGCAACCTCTCACAGCAGCTGTGATACATTTCAGGCAGCTCTTCTGAGAAAGCTTTGCTTTGCTGAGGTGAGAGAGCAAGCTGGGCCCTGACCTGCTGTCTGTTTACAGGCAGTAACTAATTTTAACTAGGATTGAAGTGAAATCCAGTGTCCGATCCAATAGAGTCAGGATAAGTTAATTCCTTAATCACAGCTCTATTTTGAACTCCACAGGGGCGGTTAAAATAAAGTGAGTTGTCTCTGGACTTGGAGCTTATGGTTACCTTGGGACTGGAGGTGTTAGTACATCTGTGATGAGCAAATCACGGTCTGTTCTATTCCGTATTATATGTTATTTTATGTTTATTCATTAAATAGATTTATTTCTAATTTTTCTCAAATTGAGAAATGCAGTTGTTAAATGCATTAACAGGTTGATTCTATAGTCAAGTAAGAATTCAAATAAGTGTTGCTTGACACTTTCTGTTCAGTGGTAACTGAAGAAAGGAATTACATGGAAAAAAAAATGAGGAAGAAATTTAAGGAAGGAAATGCTAATAATGCCAGTGTTAGCAACTATGAATTTCAAACTAGGGAAAATGGAAAATTAATAAGGAGGGAGATATTAATTTGATGACATTAGAAAAAAATGTGATTGGGAGGTCTGAGGACAAACAGAATAGCTTTTCAAATGTATTAAGAATATAAATGTAATTGGCATCTGTTGATGAAAGAGGTGGAAATTACTGAAGAACAAAAGGAAATATTGTTTATTCAATAAATATTTTTACCTTCCATTTGGAAAGAAGCTGATAAAGTTGCTCATAATGTGTTAAAAATTAAAAAAGTACTTTCCAATCTGCTAGAGTGAAGGGAATCACACTGACCTTAGCTGCTCGAAAGAGAGGTGAGGTGCCCAGCATGGTGTGCTAGTCAACTGTTGCCTTCTCTCAGTCAATAGCACATTCTACCAGAGGGGAATTTATTCCACTCTTTATATTGACCCAATTGCCTCCAGACCTCCGGGAGGGAATTAGGCCAGATGGGCACATTAGCTGCTCCCTAATGACAGTAAAAAAATGCCCACTCTTGTAACCCCGCAGGATACCACTGCGCTCAATTTTGAGTGCTGAATTCTGACGCCAGGATGTGTGCATAGCTAGTGATCTTTGCTGTAGTTGTATATTGGCACAATTTAAAGAAGGCTAAGTGGTTGAATTTTGTGACAGCATCCCTCCACCCACTTCCACCCCATGCAATGACCAATTGGGATTTGTATAGAAAATGCCTGGGTGTTTTTTTTTATCGACTGTAAAAATAATAATCTTTGACACTATAATCACTATTTCTCCAGGATGAACCAATCATTCTTCATAATGTCATATTCTGTGAGTGTTTTCCAGGTGTGGGTTCCTGATAGCCTCAGTATTTTGCAGTCACCTTTTTATTCTAGGGTCAGTGACTGAGTTGTGAAAGCATTCTTCTTTTGGTATTTCTGCAAATTCTTTGTATGCAGCACTGTTTTCAGGAATGTGATTATTACATGAATACAGTATTTTGTCACCCACGTCTCATTAATATCTGTATATGTTAGCAAGGTATATGCTCAGGTTTATTAGCTTCTCTTCAGGCTGCAGTAATTCCCTCCGTCATGGTGACCTACTCAAATCACAGTCACTGTAGGAAAGCAGTTGTTCAACCTATTCACTCCCTAGGCTGCCTATAATCACTGTCTTGTTCAAGAAACATTCTGTATTTACCTCATAAAGTATTGATTTTTCTGAACCTTGTTGAAAATAATACTGAGATAATAAATATTACAAATTACTAGTATGTATACAATATTATTGCTAAGTTGCTCAATAATGAATGAAATAATGCACTTAACAGAATTGCTGATTCCACCTTTGATGCCCATACTGTAATTTCTTGATAACGATATTCAATTTTCTTCTTGATTTTCTGAGATTGTCACTGAATGGTTTACTACAGATTCATAAGAAAAAGCTTTCTTATACAGTTTTTCCATTCCACTCCCACTGTTTCTGTTTCAGCAGTAGTTGTCATCCACATGGAAGGCTGACATGTAATTTTCATTCATTGTGATTATAGGATGATTTTTGCTTGTACACCTGAAACATATTACATTCTGAACACAGAACTTCTTCTAGATTGTGGGTTTCAACTTTACAATGTCGTCTTACTCTGAATATACCACAGTGCATCCTTTTTTTAATCAGTACCAGTTGACTTTTAGATCAGATCTTTATAAGTGTTCCCATTTCTCTGCAGCAAGAATACCAGCACAGTACCTTTCTGAAACTACCCATCCAGCTCCTTGTTGAGGAACACCTGGTTTTGGCTAAGTATGGATTTTGCCATTCCAAAGGTCATCAGTGCATGATGGCCCTTTCATGCAGCTGCAATACAGCTCCACATAGGCCACTATGTTGTAAAGATACACTTGATGATTTTCCACCTTTTAATATACAGCTTATGATGGTGGACTTTTCTATATTTAATTAGTTCATCTTTTCTTCTATTATTCCCTGAAATAATATATTTTAATATAAGCAAAGCACATGGATGTAATAATACTGCACTGAGATTCGTCTGCTATTTGTATAGCACTTGAAGCTAATGAGGACACAGCTTTTCCAAGGAGCAGTAATTCTCCTTGGCTGTGTACCGAAATCTGCAGTCTTTCATTTCTCTGTAGGAAGTCTTTAACCACATCGTTGCCCATCAGTGATAATTCATCCCTAAAGTATTCAGCATCTACAGTATTCAGTGTTCCGTTCACTTCACTTAAATTTCCTAACAAAATACTTAAAATGCTACCTCTCCCTTTCACTTTCAAATATTTCTCAGTCCACTGCTTGAACAGGTTTTACTCAGCATATATTCCAGTTGAATAATTAGGAAATTTGATGGAATTGTTACTTCAGTTAATTTAAAACATATGTAACTTTCCGCTCCAAATTTGAATGACTGACTTTTCACAAATGTCTTTGGAAAGCCAGGCTTCTGGGTTATTAGACTCTCTTCTGAAACAAGAGTTAGTATTTTCCTAATATAAGGAAGTAATATGAGCAGATGAAGATGGTCTGTGAGGATAAGTAGGCCAGCTCTGGTACAGTCTGATTTGATCTCTACATGAATAAGCCTATCTTCTAAATGTTAGATGGAGTTATTATTGTGTGATGTCTGCTAAAGTAGAGAAATAGCTATGTAACTGACAAGCATTAGCGATTGTAATCCTGTGGCCAGGATGCCATTGTCCTTTTTGTCCATCTGGGCACTCTACTGGCTCATGTTCATTGACCAATATCCCCAGGCCTGTTTCCACTACACAGTCTTCCAGCCACTCTACCACAAGCCTTATCATTGCCTGAGGTTGTTGTGGACAAAGTGCAGGACCTGGCACTTGTTCTTGTTGAACCTCATCCCATTGGCCTCAGCCCTGGGATCCAACCTGTCCAGATCCCTCTGTAGGGTCTTGCTATCCCCAGGCAGATCAACATTTCCCGCCAGCTTGGTATCATCTGCAGACTTACTAAGGGTGCACTCAATGCCCTCATCCAGGTCATCAATAAAGATATTGAGCAGGGCAGGCCTTGGTATAGACCCCTGGGGAACACCACTCATGACTGATTGCCAGCTGGATTTAACTCCATTCACCGCCACTCTCTGGGCCTGGCTCTCCAGCCGGTTCCTTTCCTGCAAAGAGTGCACCTGTCCAAGCCACGGGCTGCCAGCTTCTGCAGGAGAATACTGTGGGAGACACTGTCAAAGGCTTTGCTGAAGTCTAGGTAGACCACATCAACAGCCTTTCCCTCATCCTCCAAATGGGTCATTAGATCATAGCAGGAGATCAGGTTGGTCAAGCAGGACACAGATCTGTTTTTGTTTAGGTGATTTCCAAACAAGGCACCTGTGGAAATACCCTGAAGTGTTTAAAAGTCAAAATCATTTGTCTAACTGGACTACTAAATTCAACAAAAGTACTATAAAAACTTAATTTAGTTTGGATGCAAAAGGCAAGACATATATGGTCAATTATTCCCACTTCACATAAGTTTTTCTGCCGAGGCCTCTTGCTCCTTTGCTATTGTTCTAAGCTGAGTGGCATCTAATTCCACTTTAACTGTGCTTTGTGCCAACTCCAGTTTTACTGATAATTTATTTTCCAGTTGATTTTTTAGATGAAATCTTAATGATGTTTCCTTTTATTTTATAGTATAATCTAAACAACATCCCATGCCTCACTCAATTTTTGGTTTAGCTCACTCCCTCTTCTGGGAAGTATCAGCTCTTTTCCATAATAGTGTCCTTTTCCTAGAAATCTCATAACACAGCTGTTATCCATAACCCTTCTGTGACTGCATCACATTCCCACAATTTATATCCTGCTTCTTATTATAAATTTTGCAATTACTCAGGGGCTTGGACTCTATTTTCAGTTTGTTTCCCAAATGCTCCAATTCCCAAACTGCTCATGTTTTTTTGATCCCCTTAACTTCATTCACCACATCATGTCAGTATCCATGCCTTCAGGAACTTGTTCTGTATTTCCTAACTGGGCACAGAAGGCATCTTCTGTCTGTAGATTAGGACTCATTTGAATCATGATTCTAACTGGTAAGGAATTCTTCCTTTCTTAGAGTTGGAAAAAAAAAAATGAAGATTATGATCCTCTTGAATTGTTGCTTCTACTCCTCTCTTTCAATTTCTGGACTGGTTATTGCCTCACTGCATTTTCAGTAATCTCTCATTGCTTTCCTTTTTTGGATATTTGAACGTGAGCTGCAGTCAGTATGTGACAAATGAATCCTTTTCTTTTCCTTCAGATTTTCAGGAAAGAACATAACTGGCTATACTGCCCATATCCTCCACCACCTTGCAGCATTTAAGTTGCAGTCGGATCTCAGGAAAGGAATCAGGTCTGATATGCACACTCCGTAATGCAAAACTGTTGCATTTGCAGTGGAGATCATCACTGTGTTCAGTTCTGAATGATCAGCTTTGAAGCAGGGGATCATATGCAGCTGCTAGTGTTTGCTGCACTTGCATATAGGCACAGCCTAAAGAAGGCTCCCCCCATGAAGTCAAGAACAGGTTCTTTAATGCACAGAATCATAGAATGGTTTGAGTTGGAAGGGATCTTTAAGATCACATAGTTCCAACCTTGCTGCTATAGGCAGGGACACCTTCCCCTAGCCCAGGTTGCTCACGGTCCCGTCCAGACTGACCTTGAATGCTTCCAGGGAGGGGCATCCACATCCCTTTCTGGGCAACCTGTGCCAGTGTCACTACCCTCACAGTAAAGAATTTCTTCCTAACATTTACTCTAAATCTATCCTCTTCCAGTTTAAAACCATTTCCCCTCATCCTATCACTACATGCCCTTATAAAAAGTTCCTCCCCAGCTTTCCTGTAGGCCCCTTTCAGGTACTGCATGGCTGCTATAAGGTCCTCTTGGAGCCCCAGCTTACTCAATGTGTCCTCACATGGGAGGTGCTCCAGCCTCTCATCAAAGGATCATCTTCATGGCCCTCCTCTGGACCTGCTCCAACAGCACCATGTCCTTCTAATGTTGGGGGTCCCAAAAGTGGACACAGTATTCCAGGTAGGGTCTCACAAGGGCAGAATCACGTCCCTTGACCTGCTGCTCACGCTTTTCTTGATGTAACTCAGGAAACAGTTGGTCTTCTGCGCTGCAAGAGGTCTGTACGTGTTCAATTCCATACATGTTGTGAGTTTTGTGACCCCTTGTCTAGATCCCATGGAACATGCCTGGTTTTCTTTAAAAGACAATAAATCCTTAAAAGCATAACTGGTGTTTGTTTGTTCTCACATGCTTGTTTTAGGGTCCATGAAGTTTTCCTTTACAGTAAGTTATACAAGATATATATCTACGTAATGTTCGTTTTTTTTTCACCTAGTATTATCAATATTTATGTATTTATATAGCTATGTTACAGGTACATATATAAATTTATCTGATTCTCTTCATGTTATATTGGGATAGATGAAATCAATTAGGTCTGTGTAGGGTCTTATCTTTCTTTCTCTATTAATAGGATCCGAGGTAACATAAACAATTAATTTTAGAAGAATTTAGGCAAGATGAATTGCACTATTAGTAGCTAATGTGGATGTTAAATGACATATTAGCTGGAGAAAATTTCCCACTGACAAGCCTAGATAGCTCACACTCCAGAGTCTTAAAATCAGTGACTTTTAGGATTGTCTCCTGCAAATGTCAGGTCTGAATATCTCCTTGTATATGGATAAGCCTGAAGATTAAAATCATACTGGTATTTTGTGAATATCCAAGAAGTCAAGAGAGATGAGCAGGTCAAAAGAGATGTGCTAGGTAAGACCAGTTCTTGGAAAAATGGTGGAAAAATTATAAAGATTCTGTTATAAAATACGAAGTGAAAGATTTATAACACAACGTTAATACTACTTATAATTAAGCTTAGTAGGTTTTTTTTTTTAATGAAAAACAGACTGATTTATTTTTTTACAGTTATCATTGTTGAAAGGTATACTCAGTGTATTTCTGCAAAGCATTTGATTTGCTCTAAATGACATGATGATAAAGTATTAGGATATGCAGTATCAGTAAAGTACATCCTTAAATGGATTAAGAATTGTCTCACAGGTCTCAAAAGTACTTATCAGCAGGGGGTTATTACTGATGATAGCATTTTTAGGAGAGGTCTCTAGAGAGTAGTCCTAGTTCTTAGTCAGCTTCATTTTCATCAGCTCTGTGTTCTTCATCAAGTCTATTAGTAGAAATAAATAAAAATAAAGTCAGTGGTGTTCACATTTGTGACTGGATTGAAGTGGCAAAGAATGCAAAAATCGATCTATCAAACAAACAAACCCTAACACAGAGTATTCTGGATTATAAGGGAGAATGTTGAGGTCATCAAAACACACAAACTGATGTAAAGACATAAGATGAGGAATTAGGTGTTGAACTTTAACTAACAGGACAGAATTTGAGTCCTGGAAAACAGTGGGAGGTTTTAGTAGGGAGGGGGCATTGTTCCCTTTTTTTATTTGCTATCACAAAATTTTTACAGTGTTTAAAATCAAGAGATATATGCAGGGAATATGGATGTGATTTTACTTCTCAACACAAAATTCCTGGTGTGTGCAGTTGTGGTTTCAACACTTTATAACAGTTGAAAGAAAAGAGGGGAGAAGAATCACATAAATGACACAAACTGAAGCATAGAAGTTCCACATAAATATGCGTGGGAACTTCTTCACAGTGCAGTGACAGAGCACTGGCACAGGCTGCACAGAGAGGTGGTGGAGTCTCCTTCTCTGGAGATGTTCAAGACCCACCTGGACACCTACCTGTGCAACCTGGGCTAGGGAGCTGCTTTGGCAGGGGGTTGAACTCAATGATCTCTAGAGGTCCTGTCCAACCCTTACAGTTCTGTGATTCTGTGACTTTAAGGCTGAAGAAAATATTTCACTGTAGCAGACATCTTCATTACATCACCGAGTCAATGGCCTTAAGCGCCACTTCTTCAGAAGTGTAATTCTGTCAATCATATTATTGGTGCCTTTGAACAAGATTTACATATATTTATGTGGTCTCTCAAACAAGATTTTGTACTGGTGCCCTCATACGAAATTTTTAATGTTCACTTACATTACTTACCTACATTGGATGAAGGTCAGAGTTTTCTTTGGGTCAGTTAGTCTCATGCTTCTCAGAAGCATTCTAGCCATTGCTTCAATTCTGTTTGAGTTTGGATACAAAATGAAATGGTCTTATTTTATAGCAACATAAGGAACGTGAGGTATGCATAGATAAGTACTTATGTATTAAGGCTGAGTGAATACACAGAATTTCTGGTAGAGTTTTGCAACATGATTGTTAATGTGCGTAGAGCTAAGTTTGACACCATTCATCAGAAGTAGCCCAACCACTAAAGTACATCCTGAGAGCTATGTTGAGCTTCAGCTTATCAAATGGAAGGTGTCCTTATAAGAATGTATAGGCACATTCAACAGGAAGCAATTCTAAGCATTAAAGGCTTCCCAGTGGGAAAAAGCAAAAACAATAAATTCTGCCCAGCTATTAAGGCCAAAGAGATTCTAAAGAATAATTGGGTGTATTTTTATTTTGTTATTTTGTTAACAGTGAGTCTGTGAAACAACAATTTTCAGAGGGGATGGAGGTTTTCATTGCTGATGCTATAAAATCAGGAGTGGATATCTCTCAGAAGACGATTCAGATTTCCTTTAGGAGTTACTGGCCTATATGAAAGTATTTATGTAAAGTTTAATAGTCTGTGCTATAATGAAAGTCAGACCAGAAGATCTAATACTGTCTCCAAAGGAAATAATCTATGAATAAACTATAATAAAAGTATTAAATGAGGAATTGAATTGGAAAGCTCCATTCAATTGTCTAATAAATCAAACCAGTGGCTGTGATCCTTTCTTGAAATTCTGGGACTGAATCTTTTTTTAATTTTCTACTGGGGCTCAAACATTCAATAGTGAAATCGACACGAAACGTACATATCTCTCACATCTCTCTCTTATAGTGTCATATATCATGGTAATATGCAGAAAACTGAACTGAGTGGGAAGGTAAGCTGTAAGATGTGATGCTAGAGCTGAAAGAAATTGTACTAAGATCAAAGAGGTCGACTAGAAGAGAGAAAGAGGACATCTATCATTTGTTAAATGACACTTGCTATATTGTAACTTTTTTGCTAACTGAGATTAAAGCCATAGTATGCTTTAATATAGTAGTTACTCTTGCAATGCTGACATGCTGCTTTGAAATTAATCCACAGTTCTGCAAGTTTGAAAGACGTTTACAAAGCAGAAAGTAAACATAATTGCTTTGCAAATTGTAATGATGTTGACTTGCTAATTAATTTAAAGAGGTGATTTCATGATCACTGGCTACCATTAAATTGTTTTTTTTTTGTTTGTTTGTTTTCTCCAGAATCATGGAACGCGTTTGTTTTAAACAGCTATATCAATTTCCCATATAACTGCAAGATCTAAGGGGAATAAAATTGAAACAAATTGCAGGAGACAAACACAGGAGCTATATCTTACAGATATAAAAGACCAATTTGTTTTCTGGTTTCTAATTGTTGACAAGTCAGTGGAATTAAATTGTGCTTTCAGAAGCTGTGTGGCTGACATCACCCTATTCAGCACAGAGCTGTCTATGTGTATTCACTCCCTTTGAAAGTTCCAGTGATTGATGCTGAATAAGCAAAAAATACCTTTGAATACAATAAAAACACAAACTATGGGAAACAGAGGGTGAGTCATGGAGAGTAAAGAGAAGGAAAGATTAAAAATAAATAGGAAATGAATTAATCAAAAAGATGCTGCTCTGGGCAGTCAGGATGTGAGATAAATCACTGAATGAAAAAGAAATGTGACAAAATAATGACAATGAGGAAGAATGAGAAGTGAATACAGAAGAGTGAATCAGACAAACAGGAAGTCTTACTGCTAGGAAAAAATAGAAAAAAAGAAGAAACAAGATATAGAGTAACTAAGGCAGAAAGAAAATCACTTTGAGAAAGGTAAATAGAAAAAAAGCGATTCACAGAATGACAGATGTAAGAGATGTGAATTTGTCAGAGATAGATAAGGTGGTCACCAGTAACAGTGAGGGTCACAACTAACAAAATTTGTAAAAGATCATACCGAGGATGGAATAATTAGTTTTACTAGGTAACAGAGATAAAGAGTAAAGACAAGTGGAGGGAAGAACCATTACACTGTTGTCAACAGTTTAAGGGCTGGTTCAGCCTGGTTCCATGATGACTGTGGTGGGGGACCCAAGGTCCCATAGCCCTGGGATTAAGAGTCCCATACTCTACCGACTGAGCAAGATGCCCTCCAGTCTCTGAGCGAGATATGTGATCTTCTGGCATGGCAGTGTCAGCATATTCCAGCAGTCCAGTACACTTTGTTATCCCTTTTCCCACCCCAGCTGGAGACACTCATAGCCATGCTGCAGCAACCTCACTCTGTGCTGCGGAATAGAATCACAGAATCACAGTATCACGGTATTGTAGGGGTTGGAAGGGACCTCTGGAGATCATCAAGTCCAACCCCCTGCCAAAGCAGCTCCCTAGCCCAGGTTGCACAGGTAGGCGTCCAGGTGGGTCTTGAACGTCTCCAGAGAAGGAGACTCCACCACCTCTCTGTGCAGCCTGTGCCAGTGCTCTGTCACCGCACTGTGAAGAAGTTCCCACACACATTTGTGTGGAACTTCCTATGCTTCAGTTTGTGACCATTTCCCCTTGTCCTATCACTGCACGATGCTGAGAAGAGTGCAGCCTCATCCCTTTGCCTCCTGCTCCTTAGATATTTATAGACGTGGATCAGATCCCCTCTGAGTCTTGGTGGATGGATCAATAGCAACAGGATGGTCTGAAAAATTAAAGATAACCTTTTATTTTCCTTAAGTCCATGCTGTTCTGAAATCGGCTTGTTTTCCCATTTGAAGATGCATCACCGGAGATATTTGATGGTTCTCTCTTTGCCTTTTGTTTGCTACATTCTCCCAGGGAGTTACAAAGAAAATGCTGTGCTTAGTCATTCAGCTGCAAAATGAATTTTTTTTTGTTTTGGCAGAAATGCTTAAAGATTTTCAGAATCTAAATTTCTAAGAGGTAATGTCAATTCTATGACTCTCAGAATCTAGGAGTGAAAGTTGTACCTTTTTATTTTTGATTCACTGAAAAACCTTTACTTGCACTGAATTACAGCTTTGGGTTTGTTTAATCTGCTGATCTAAACGGGATATGGTTGACATGAAAGAGCTGCTGTCTTCTAAAGCTTATTTTTAACAATGTGTATGATCTCTCCTTCTAAAAATGGCTCACTGTGAGTAAAGGACAGACCAGTGTAGGGAAACTACTGAATCACAGCCTGAGCCACTGATTGATCACCTGAGGTGAGCAGTGAGTCAGCCATGGGGCACAGGTGAAGGTACTGATACCTGTGTGATTGGAGGGGGGTGGAGCCTGGCTCCACCTCCCCCCAAGCCCCATTTAAGGGCTGGCTTCCACCAGGGAAGGATCTCTTCGTGGAGATCCCTCCTGTGTGGAGTCCTGTGAGCCTTCGTCATCCGAGGGGAGTCTTTGTTCTTTATACTATTTCGTTGTACCATCACATATATACCATGTGTGTGAGATCCATTCAAATATACCATCTCTCACTATCTCGCTGAGAGAACTTTCTTTTGAGATCCTTAATCCTACAACCAGCTATAAAGAATTACCCTTTTTCAGAGTGACTAAATGAATTATGTAATCCTTTGTGTTTGAGTGCAGGCTGCCCAATTGCAATAGAAAAAGGTTGTGTACCCTGTCTCTACATATTATTGACAGAATGGAAAAAGTGTAACAGTAGATTCTACTCCCCGGACTCTTTCAACTGAATGTAATAGAATTTCTAGAGTTTTACTTTCTTTGATGTTTACATGGCATTTGACTGAGTCAGGGCCTGTCTGCCCTCATGTGGCTGCTTCCCTGACCTCTTAGAGTCACCACTCTGCAGCCAGGCAGCAACTCATCTGTTTCTGGACCTTAGGCTTTTTCAGACCTTTGAGAAGGTGCCACTATCACAGCAGCTCATTTACTCTCTGTAACTCACCTCGGACACCTTTGACATTTCTGGATAAGGACTTCCTTCAAAATTCTTAAAAGCCAATTTCCAGCACTGAAACCAACTCATTAGCTTCAATAGCAGCTGCTTGGCCTTGTGGTGGGAACTGTAGCTACCAGAATTGAATCTCTTTAGGATCTACAATCACAGGTCCAGCAAGCTGCAAGACTGGTTGCGGTGTGGAATTGTAGGGAGCCCCAGATATCATTTAAATTCCATGGACTGTACCTGCTGTCTCATCCACATTTTTTTCAGCTCCTTTTGTTTTCCATTCTACCACCCAGGTGAGCAGGAGCAGGCAGTGCCCTAGATCATGATGCTCCACTACCTGTAGCCATAACAACATTTGTGATCAAGGGTTTGTCCTCCAACAACTATGAGCTGTCAGAGGTCAATAACTGCACCATAATCTTTAACTTTATCCATCCTTAGAAAGCTGTATATTCAAATCTAGGGAAATGATGGCAACTGCAGTGATGATAAAACTGTGCCGTAATGAACCCTTCAATCAATAAAAAATGGCCTTTTAATAGTAAAACTTTAGGTTTTATTATTTGCATTGACCTTAGTGAGTAATAAGTATTAACATATTCTTTTACCCTCTTATATATTGAATTATAGGCATATTTTCCCAAATATTCCATCTTCTTAATCTACTATCTTTATTAATGCTTCCACTTAATTACAGATCACAACTTCTCCTCTACAGTTCTTGTTTGTTTCATTTCAGAAACATTTTCACATGTAAGCCTTTTGTAATATTTTAATATTCTCCACTAGTTAGTTCTGGCAATGCATTTCTAAACGCTTTCTAATTGCTCCAAATATGTAAGAGTTACTTCAGATGCTTCAAAGAATTTGTATCAAAACTTATAGCATTCTACCTTCAAATTTCCCTAGTATGTTTGTTTGAAACCACAAGCTGTGCTTTAGTTTTGATCTTAGCAGTGTGGAAGAGCGAAAAGTTATTTATAGAGGTATTTTTGTTTCTATTGTTAATGTTCACATTTATATTTATCTTTCATCTTTAGTGTTTAAATGCTTCAGAAAGGAGGACTTAGAGCTTAATGTCCTGCATATTTGAAATAGATCTTTGTAATTTTAGCTATGTTTACACACTAATAGATTATTTTAATGCTTATTTGCCATTGGACTTTCTAGTTTTAAGTGGAGACTGAATACAACTACGATGAGGTAAACCACTAATATCTGGAAAACCAGCCATAAATTTAAAATGCCAAAACAATTGTCTACTGGTCAAACTGCCAAAAAAACCATATTTTGGTGTTCTTGGTTACCTCTCCACTCATAAGAACACCTTTATTTACAGACGCAGGTCTTGGATTTAGAGGCATAGTGACTTTGTACACAGATGATGGATCTGAACTAGCATGGTGGAGTAAATGAGCCACTGTGTAAAGATAATTAGCAGTTGGAACTAATCACAGAACACAAGTATGCTGGAATTGAAGTTCTTTCTACCAAAACCGGATGTTCTCTAGAGGATAAGTATTATTACAACACCACTACAGAAATTTTTTTAAAAAAATTAGATTTTAGTAGATTACATGGATTTTATGTTGCTGAAAATATAGTTAGATGACCACAGGATCTTTTTTTTTTTTGTCATAAATGTTTCATAATGTCTATGGTGACTGTGATAGACCAACTTTGCTGATTATCAGGAAATGCTTCACAGTCTGTGACTAGATGTAACAAGTGGTGTGTTAAATAGTGTGCATAGTAGAGCCCCTGGAACTAGTACTGGATGACAGAGAAGTGTGCTGGCCTAGGGATGCTACCATAAAGAAATTCATATCATGCTTCTATCCCTGTGGGGAAACCTTGCAGGGAAACATTTCAGTGGTTGCTGAAAGCTTTTAAGTTAGATTATACTACATCAGCAGCTAATTCACATACAGTGAATTTAAAACAAATATTAAAATGCTATTAAACTTTCTCAACAGAAAATGGATTTGGGCAGATGAATTCATTTTCAGAATGCCGCCAAAAATATAAAAATATTTGAATAATAAAATGCAATAGTGTAAATTACTACGCTACATCTGACCTAACTTTTGGCAACAGAGAAAAGAAGAGCACTGTCATAAATACAGTAGCTTTCTTGATCTCTGCAGCTCAGTGCACAGCTGTTCTCAGTGATGGGAGGCCTGCAAGGAGAGAAAAATGAGAAATACGTCATGCATACAAATCCCTAATGCACTATCATTCTTGTGGCTGGTAGCCCCAGATAAATGCCTCCTCGTTAGAGTGATGGAGAGTTATGACCTGCATGCTATTGATTTGTGCAAAATAAAATACTAACTCATGGTTCATTAGCAGTTGAGCATGGGGAAGAGCGTAAAACAGCTTCTTCAAACATTGCACTTATTTTGAATACTTGAGATGTTTATCAAGAAAACTCTGCAGAAAGTGTATATAGGTATCCCCAGCACGGGGTATAGCTCTTTGATGGTAACTGCTCACAGTGTATATCACTGAATGCACGATCACCGACAAAGCCTGGCTACATGTCCAGCAGTAACACAGTGTTGGCTTCTCTTCCTCCCTCTTCCCCTGCAATTCCTCTCCTGCTCTCCCATAGGAGATCAGTCCCTTACTGCACTGCCATGTGAGTAGGAGTCATGAGAGCATAAATGGATCCACTTTCAGCAGACAGCTGAAAGATTCTCTTTTCTTTCTCTAACAGGTTAAATAAGGGATGATCAAAGTATATCACAGTCTGCCAAATTACATTAGCAGCTCTTAAATGGGAGTTTATCTGTAATTGGATATGTCTCTTCTGTAAGTTAGACTGGAATCATTCACTCTCAGATATTTCTGAAACCTTGTAAGAACACTTTAAAAAAATATTTCCTAGGAATTCCTACTGCTCTTGTAAAGAACTTTGTTATATATACTTTATTTCCCCTAACATCTATACAGTTAGTTCTCAGATCTACAGACATAGTTAGTTACTGAGATGTAACTAGAAAGTTTAGACAGTATCCTGCATACCCAAAATGCAACCTGCTGCTGCTCGCGCTGAACGTGCTGACCTGTAGGAGGTGCCATGCTATGTCTAGGCTAATAAAATCACACATTTTCCCCAAAAGAGAAATCTGCATGCAATTGTTCTCTGCTTCAGTGGAAGAAGAAATTCTGAAGGATACACTATCTATCTAATGCCTTTTAATTTTCACTGTAAATGCATCTAGAATTTTAACAACATACATCTTACAAAATTATTAAGTAAAAATATATGTTCATCGTGGCTTGCTCAATACTTTGAATGTGATTCGTCGGCAAGAATGACCGCTGTTGAGACACTGTAGAGCTGCAGAGCAGCTAACGACCTAGGGCTAACTGCGGAAAGGAATGTTCTCTCGGGATGCTCCGGACAACAGAGGCTGTTGGAGCACCACCTGCTGCACCGTCACAAAATTGTTGCACTATTTGCTACTAGGGGCCTAACACTCCACGTAAAAGAGAAAGCACATGCATTTTCATGATCAGGCAGCACATTTCTGATGTTTTCCACCACTCTGACGTTTACAGTATTTAACCTCTGTTGCTTAACTTTCATTTCCACCCACTTTTCAGAGAAATATTTAGCAAGATAGTAAGCTAATAAAGGTTAGAGAGAGGATGACAGGTGTTGCAGTGGTGAATATTCACACATGATCTTGCTTCAGGTATGAATCAATTTAGGATGTTTTTGCAACAAGAAAGCTTTAAAATACTGTGTAACTTTAAAATCACAGAACCATTGAATATCCTAAATAGGAAGGGACTTAGAAGGATCAGCTCTGGGCTCCACACAGAACTAATCGAAGATCAAACCCTGTGTTTGAGAGTATTGTGCAGACTCTCCTTGAACTTTGGCTGCTTCTCCACTCCCTGTGAGAGCTACAGGTGCCATGAAGCTTCCCTTCAGCTCCTCTGCTCTGGGCTGAACACACCACAGAGCCTCAGCTGCTCCTTGTATGTCTTGTCCTCCAGATCCTTCCCCATCCTTGTAGCCCTCCTTTGAGTGCTCTCTAATAGTTTCATATCTTTCTTACACTTTGTAAAACTGAAGGCGAAGATGTACCAGTGCAGAGTTCAGTTCTTCAGTTAACAGAACATAATAGATGCCTAAGAAATGAGATTAGGCTCTCAACAGCTCCCCAGGCTATTAGATGGGTATGAATATCCTTCAAGATTGGTAATATGGGTGACCTATTTTTCTACTGGATAATTGCCTTGATTATGCACTGCTTGCTTCTGCTGTTGTCTTACAGCACTGATGGATGTGATTTTGTTATATACTATATAAGTGTTTAATGAAATTGCTGAAAGCAAGCTTATTGTCAAGCTAGAAGAATTGATTTCAACCCTTGAGTGTCTTAACTGCAAACCTGACACTTTTCCCTGTTAAATGTTTTCACTAAGGCTAGGAAAAATTAGAAAATGCAAAATGTCTATTGTCCATAGAACCTAAAATAGAAATATACTACTTTGATAGATAAATGTGCTATATTAACAGCTGATAAACCAGGACCTATTATAATAGGTGTAACTTAGTGCAGGTAAGATTAAAGAATTGTGCATTGAAAAGAGGAGCTGAAAATATATGGAAATGCTGTTATGAGAAGAGAAATGGATGTCAGTGAGAAGAGATCAATGAAATGCCTGTTCTATGCAGAATATCAATACAGATAGTATATGAAACTGTACTTGAAAAATGCATCTTTAGATAGACTTACAGATAGAAAGCAACATTTAAAAATAGTGGGTGACTGGACAAGTGAAAACAAGTAGTACAGTCAGATCTTCAATTGAAGTAAAATATATAAACAGACACCTATACTGAGAAAGAATTATTGGACTAGAGAGACATAAAATAATCAATAATATAGTGAAGGTCAGCAGAATGTCTTTCTCCTTTTTTTTTTTTTTCCTAGTATGGGAAGAAAAGTTAAAATAAGAAGTAAAAAAACATTACAAATTTTATAAAAGAAAGCATATGTTGATACAAGGTATCATTAACCTACTGAGTAGCATGAAATCCCCAGAGTATGTATATTCTGTGCTTTGCAAGATATGTTCAACTCTAATTCCCATGTAATACAATTTGGAAGCTTTGCTATTGATCTTCAAAGCCATCATTGGATTGAGGGCCCAAGTAAAGTGGGTAGTATCCCTTCACCCGTAACTTAGGAAGACAAATGAGTTCTCCTAGTATAGTGCAACAATAAACAGTGATGACATACATAATGATTAAGGGTAGCCTTTTTTTAGGCAAAGTGGACTGATGCAAGTAAGGAGTGACCAACACACCAGACAATCATTGCATAGATTTAATTTATCTTACTGAGCATTGGATTTTAAGGGAATAAGCTGGATAAATTGCAAGTAAGATGTAGAAGATAGATGTATAATAAAGATACATGAATTGTACCACAAAATAACTAGACATTAATTTTCAGCCTTCGGGCCTAAGAAAATACATTCATTAAGATCCAAACATGCTCTTCAATAATTTTATCATTACCAGACCATCAGAAGTGTTGAAGTAACTGGAGAGCAGGAGACCTGCATAACGTCAGTGTGATATATGAAAATCTATTTTAAATACCCACACAAGGGTGGTAGAAGTAGTGGTGATGATCATCCTCTGAAGGTACTTAGCTCTTTTCTTTAACCATAATAGAAGCTAAGAATAGACATAAAGTGTGGCAAGATGAATCCCACCATTAGAATATTTCAAAAATCACATCTTAGGTGTGTGGAAATTTCATATTGATTCATTGATACCAATATCTGTTAACATCTTGATACCAGCCTGGAAAGTCTATTGGTCTGGTTCAGCACTGTAAATCTCTTGACTTTATGGGACTCTTTAAAAGCCACAGACAACCATTAAGAAACCCCTGATTTATATGAGACACTTTCAGAGCTATCCTTTATCTGAACTGTCCTATTATTCCATAATTTTCTCATTATCTGTTTAGGTCAGAGATGACCTGCTCAGCTCAGAAATATTTATTTTCATCTTATCTGTGCTGCTCCAAGTTTTTTTTTCCTAACTAGCAATTTTTATATTTGTCTAATACATACAATCTCTGAATGGATACGAATGCTTTTAGAGTTACTAATTATTTTCATGAATAAGGAAGTTTTCACATATTGTGACTAAAAAAGATACCAGAAGCAGAAAACATTTCCTTTGGAGCAGACTGTAGGAAACAGAGGGCACATATATACTTTATTATAGAGTACTGTGCTGATTTGTTTTTTTTGTTAAATAACTGTTGCTATCTCACAAGATCAAAAAGTTCAGCTCAGCACTGCGTGCAGACACTAGTCTTGGTCTCCAAATCAGTATTATTGTGTTACAGCTACACTGCTATTAAAGCTATTTACCTGAATGGAAGCATTACAATGATACATTCTGCTTCTGCTGTATAGATTAGCTCATTGCACAGCCCTCTGAGCCTTAGAACATATTATCAAACAATAGAGACTATATATGTTTATGCTACAGATTTTTAATCTTCCAATTTCTACAACC
>VXAB01002731.1:46468-68109 GCA_013399175.1 Odontophorus gujanensis | reverse complement strand
CCCCCCCACCCCTTCCCCCCAAGACTCTAGAAGAGTACTTACTGAAAGGATTTGATTGTGTATTTAGAGATGCTAGATGAGTGAGATGTACGTCTGACCCAATAGATGATTTGGCTGATGCACAGGCATTGATGGCCTGCATTCAGATCATAGGCATGTATGACCAGCATCTCACTTTTAGCAATTTTCTAATACATACAGAAGGAAAGAACAGACTCATCATAGTTTTCTGAATCGACATTTGGTTTTACACTGATCATGGCCACAGGATATACCTGACCAAGTCTGGGGCTACTTAATTTTAAATAAATTATCTTTATTTACTAATTGCAAAGAATTAATAATGTCATTCTGTTTATTTATTTATTTATTTACTCAGGATCTGGGGAAGAGTCAGAAAATTGTCAAACAAGGTCTGCAAAGTTTTGCTTACAAAGGTTTGAAATATCTCAGAAATTCATGTGCGGTGGACATTTACGTAAGGGTATATACTTTATTCTGAAGATTGTAACATAATTTTAATCAGTTTGATGTGAAGCTTTATTATTTATCATCTGCTATGGATAAGAAGATAGCAGTGAGAACAGTGTGGGTTACTGCATTCTAATATTGTATGAATTTCCACAGAAGTAAACTCACTCTAGTGTGGTCACATGACTTACTGATGAAGAATCACAGAGTCATAGAATGGTTTGTGCTGGAAGGGACCTTTAAGATCATCTTGTTCCAACCCCCTGCTATACGCAGGGGCACCTCCATCTAGACCAGGTTGCTCACAGCCCCATCCAGCCTGGCCTTGAGTGCTTCCAGGGAGGGGACATTCACAACCTCTCTGGGCAACCAGTTCCAGTGTCTCACTATCCTCACTGTAAAGAATTTCTTCCTAGTCTGCCCTGTTCCAGTTTAAAATCATTTCCCCTTGTCCTATCCTTCCATCCTGTAGACCCCTTTCAGGTACTGGATGGCTGCTATAAGATCCCTTANAAACAGAGGGCACATATATACTTTATTATAGAGTACTGTGCTGATTTGTTTTTTTTGTTAAATAACTGTTGCTATCTCACAAGATCAAAAAGTTCAGCTCAGCACTGCGTGCAGACACTAGTCTTGGTCTCCAAATCAGTATTATTGCGTTACAGCTACACTGCTATTAAAGCTATTTACCTGAATGGAAGCATTACAATGATACATTCTGCTTCTGCTGTATAGATTAGCTCATTGCACAGCCCTCTGAGCCTTAGAACATATTATCAAACAATAGAGACTATGTATGTTTATGCTACAGATTTTTAATCTTCCAATTTCTACAACCTCTCCCTTAAAGAAAAAAAGGGCAAGAAAGCAGGTGTTTGTGATTACCTTGTCTAACTTACAGTCTCTCTGTTCCTCTCTTTTTTCAGTAATTTTGGTTCTGCTCCTTTCAATCCAGTCTGAGAAAGGAGGTCTCGGAGAAGGAGAATTCTAGCGCAAGTTGTAAAGACTGATGGCTTCATTGAGCAGAAAGACCCAATAAAATCTTCATTAGTTCTGCTTCTCAGAGAATGCTGTGTTTGATGAAGAGACCTTTAGAGCCCAAATCTGTCATTTTCAACATTCTCATTTACCATTAAGCAGAACAATTTGCAAGATTAAATGCAAAGGAATATATCTTATTACTCATCATTATTTGGATGTTATCTGTTTCTGACTCCCAAAAGCTGATATAAAAAATGGACTGACTTAATTTATTTCACCAGTAAGTGGCCCTATTTCACTCCAGTATATTTTAAATATATTTATTCTTCCTGAAGTAAAATAAAGAGGACAGCATTCACAGTTCAAATCACAGTTCCTCTGGATTCACATTCCATGAACAAAGTGCAGTGTGAGTGACAGTTTGGTCAAGTCAGTTTAATTGTCTTGGGTATCACTATGACTTTTTGTTGCTTAATTACTGTCAAANCCACAGAAGTAAACTCACTCTAGTGTGGTCACATGACTTACTGATGAAGAATCACAGAGTCATAGAATGGTTTGTGCTGGAAGGGACCTTTAAGATCATCTTGTTCCAACCCCCTGCTATACGCAGGGGCACCTCCATCTAGACCAGGTTGCTCACAGCCCCATCCAGCCTGGCCTTGAGTGCTTCCAGGGAGGGGACATTCACAACCTCTCTGGGCAACCAGTTCCAGTGTCTCACTATCCTCACTGTAAAGAATTTCTTCCTAGTCTGCCCTGTTCCAGTTTAAAATCATTTCCCCTTGTCCTATCCTTCCATCCTGTAGACCCCTTTCAGGTACTGGATGGCTGCTATAAGATCCCTTAGGAGACTTCTCCAGGCTGAAGAGCCCCAGCTCTCTCAGACTGTCCTTGTAGGGAATGTGCTCCAGCCCTCTGATCATCTTCATGGCCCACAAAGGAGAAAGGACACACGTACTCCTTACCTTTGCCCAACTCTAGGTTTCTTGCCCCATTAAGAATGAGCCTTGTGCCCTTTTTGCTCTTGCCAGCTCTACCAGCTTCCTTCCATGTTTGCAGCTGTTCTCATGTTTGGCTTTTAAAACATAGATAGCTCGAGTCCTCGGGCACTTCCAGGGGATGTTGTAATCCGGGGCCAAACATTCTGATTGAAAGTGATGTGATTTCCTTCCAATCAGAGCTCTGCGTCCCGTTGCTAAGCGACCGTTTCCAAGCAGCAGCAGCCGCAGCCGTCGTGGGGATGCTGTGTCCGCCATGTCGGGCGGATGGCGGGACGTGGCCGGGGTGCGCATCGCCCCTCCCGAACTGCGCTTCACCGCTGTGGTACCCGGGCGCCGTTATCGCGCCGCGCTCAGCGTCCGGAACCTGCGGGCTCAGAGCTGCCGCCTCCGGCTGCTGCCGCCGCACCTGCCCCAGGTGAGGGGCGGCCGGGAGGGGTGCGGCGGGAGGTGTGCTCCGCAGTGAGGCAGCGCCACAGGCTGCCCTGAGAGGTGGTGCAGCCACCGTCCCTGGAGTTGTTCAGGAGCCGTGTGGATGTGGCACTGAGGGATGTGGTCATGGTGTGATGGCTGCTGGTTGGACTAGGTGCTCTTAGAGGTCTTTCCAACCTTAATTATTCTATGGAAAATAATCTCATATTGAATTTCAACTTTATTAGGTTCTCGTATTCACTTTAATATCCAACCTAAAGGATGGATATAACCTTTAGGTTGGATATAAAGTGAAAAGTCACTTCATATCCAACCTAAAGGATATATACATATATATATATTTCCTAATTGCAACAGTTATAGCCCTTGACATATAATCTGTATCACAGAATCATTAAGGTTGGTTGCACTAGATGACCTTAGTGATCCTTTCTGCCAAACCATCACCACCGTGCCCACTAACCCATGTCCCTCAGTAATACGGGCCTGGCAAAACCCAACCGTGGTTAGTAGTTCTGCATTTGTCTTTCATCCAGTTAGTATTTAATCTGTTAATCACTTCAAAATTAGGATTAAAATAGTGTACTGATATTGGGGATGGAACAGAAAACGACGGTGCTTTGTGTTCACAGCAGCTTGAGCGTGATTTGGTAAAGCCATGCTTATTGTGTTTTGTTATTTTTTGAGAGCCTTATTCATAAATTCTTCATGCTTTAGAAATGGAAAGTCAGAATCAATTTTAGAAGAGAGAAAAAGGCTTACTCAGTCATAATTTATGAATATAGTTACTGTTAGTAAAAGAAAAAACCCAACCAACCAAGCAAACAAAAAATAGTCTGTGCCTTAGGCTGAATATTTTAACGCCATCATCTGTGAGACACCCAGTATGAGAGTTATGGTGAAGTGAAGTGTGACTCATCTGAATGTTTCTGAAGTGTTACATTCATGGAGTTCAAGAGCCATGAGTTAACCTTCCTTAAGCTGCTGCAGCATGAGACTGAAATGTGCATTTCAAGCAAGTTAGCTCACGAAGCAGTTTTCCATGGGTTTCACTTAAAATTTAGTGTTCTAAAATATTCATTTTCCCTTACCCAGAATGAATGTGGATGTTAAATTCTTTTTAGAGAAGAGGTCAGTTGTTCACACTTTAATTTTAAAACGTGACTCTTTAAAAATCAACTCCATAATAACGTGATGCATATTGCATGATGAATTTCCTCTAGTTGAGTATTTATATTGTTAGGGAAGCTTTAACAGAATAGATGTTCTTACGATATAATCAACAAGTATACTTACATATTTTTTGTGTACATATTCCAAATAAAGACTAATACAGAGAACTCCAACAATACTGGAGTGACTCTTTAGAAATGAACAGTTAAATTGGACTTTCATTTCAGAAGTCTGTTATGTAGAGAGTGATGTGAATTGTACTGAAACACTGGAGAGTTTCTTGATTATTGCAATGAAGTTTTCTTGGAAATGTAGTAGCTGTGGGGTTCCTCCTACATTCTGTTAGATTGCTCGTGTGTTCTCTGTTTAAGGAAACACATGCAGGGGGTGTTGGAAATCAGCAGATACATACAACTACAAATCCACACATCCTTTGTTGTTTGTTTTCACTTCTCCCTAAAGAAACACAAGTGCAGGCATGGACCTTTCAAGCAGATTTTCAGCGTATAGCAGGATTTTAAGTCAAATTCAGTGGAATGTGGGTCAGATCTACCAAAAAATCTTATTCAGTTTCTTGCTGCTTTGGATTGAGACTTAATCCTTGTTGCTTTCTCAGATACTGAAAAGATTCTGTACTACGTAGTAACTGCCCTTATCTTGTGGTGCTTCAGAACGTTTATGACAAAAGCAAAAGCTAGAGCTTTCTTGGAATGACTAGAAGCAGCATTTTGTTAAATCAACGCTTTCTGAACCCATCAAATTACATTATTCATCCAGTTTTGTTTTACTGCTGAAGGGTGAATCGCAGAGTGATTTGGGCTAGAATAGACCTCAAAGCCAGCAACCCCAACCTCTGCCGAGTGCAGGGCTGCCCCCCACCAGCTCAGGCTGCCCAGGGCCCCATCCAACCTGGCCTTGAGTGTCTCCAGGGATGGGGCACCGCAGGTTCTCTGGGCAGCTGTGCCAGTGGAAATGATATAAATAAATAAATAGGAAAAGGGATTTTACAAAATTCTGCATATTTTAAAATAATCATATGTTATTGTGAAAATGAGTAAATGAGTAATATGTACTTTGTTTTTATCTAGAAAAGAAATAAAAATTCGCTTTTTTTTTTTTTTTTTTTTTTTACACTACAGTTTAAACTGATTGTGGAAAATCCCAAAAACCCTGTTGCACCTGGACTTCAAATCAAAGCTTTCGTAGATTATTATCCTGAGGTTGAAGAAGATCTTCAAGACAGTCTACCACTTTTAATAGAAGAAGACATAGTGGATATCCCCCTGGTTGGGTATGTTATACCAGTTGAAAGCTAATATTGTGCTGTTACTGTTTTCAGTTTAATCTCATGGAAAGTTTATAGCTATTAACTAATTTATCAACTGTAGTGAAAACAAAGAGAGAGTTTCTTTTTCTAATTTATTTTTCTTCTTCTTCTTCTTCTTTTTTTTTTTTTCTTCAGAGCAGTAGATTAGTAAGAAGTTCATTGGGTTGGTGGTTCCTTTAATGATCTTAGAGAGGCTTTGGATTTTTTTTTTTTTGTTTGCTCTGTATTGGTTGTGAAAATTGAGTTATTATGAAGAACACTGTATAACTCTAAAAATATGGCATATGCTTTGTAATAAGGTCACACATTTGAGGGCCATTATCATCAGTCCATGTGTAACTTTGTGTGTGTGTGTATAAACAGATATATCTATATATTCTTATATATTATACCCGTTATACTTATTCAAAGAGTTAAGCTTCTAAATATGTTTCATCAGCCTTGGGCTTTATGAGGTTGAGGTGGAATTGCTCTGGAGGACCTTTCTCTCCTTTGTCTATAAAGAAAAAGGATAGAATTACAACAGCTCTAGTTTTCAGATGGCTAAATAGGAACAGATGAATTTCATCTCAACGTAAACTCTCACATGATAGTTATTTTCAGACTAACCATGTTATCTTAGAAGTATGCTTTTTATTTTCTGGGCTAATAGTTTCTTAGGGACAGATCAGAAAACAGATTCTTACCATTATCAGTCTTAATATTAGAAGACTCTGGGATCAAATAACACTAAAAATTATACATATTTGACTGATTTTATAGTATAGTAAATGTAATTGTTAGTATGCTAACAGAAATGTTATTAGAGGGAAAAGAATTCTGAGGTGTAAATAGAGATTTATTTTTTCCTTTTTTTGAAAGACAGGGTTACTTTAATATATCATTCATAAGACTAAGTTATCAAATAATACATGTAGAACCTAGAATTTCTTCAGTTGATCCTTCTGGTTAGGCAGGTTTCTTGAGAACTATTAAGTAGTAGTTTACTCTAAATCTGTTCTGCAGAACTGCATTTCCTAGAAGAAATCCATGTTTTTTTTTTTTTTAATTGGCTACTATTTTGGGGATAAGACCTCCCTGGACCGATTTCACTTAGGAAAATAAAGCTACTGGCAACCTCTTTCTGGAAAGGACTTGCAGTAGGTTGCAAGTTTGTATTCAGTTATTGTATTAAAAGGTCACTAAATACATAACGTTATTCTGTACAATGAAATCTCAGAACACACTATCATTCTTAGAAAATAACACTGGTAATATGACAACTCCACTGTTTAAAAAAAAACAAAAAAAAACAGATATTACCTTGAAATTCATGCAGAAGTCTTCAATGTGATGGAAAACACTGACAGTATTAAAAAAAAAAAAAAAAAAACAAAAGCTGCTTTGGGGGAGCCNAAAAAAAAAAAAAAGCAAATTGTGTTTGGAGGATCCCAGTGTTGTGTCTCTTACCACCTTGTATGGGAACTGTTGAATCATGGCCAGAACCACTGATGGATCACCTGAGGTGAGCACTGAGTCAGCCGCAGGAGCACAGGTGAAGGCAATGCACTGTGTGACCGGAAGGGGTGCAGTCTGGCTCCACCTCTCCCAGACCCCATTTAAGGGCTGACCACCACTGGGGAAGGATCTCTTGGAGATCCTTCCTGTGTGGGGTTCTAGGTGAGCCCTTCTTAATTTACTGGTTATCTTTATTACTATCTGGATAATCTTTCCAAAAGTATACTATCCATCTTGATTATGCACTTTGGGTACTATTCATTTTTGGTCATCACCCTACAGGGTGCTATTCATTCAGGTATTTACCCTACACACCCTCTTCCTCCAATCAGGAATTAATGTAATTCCAGCAGGTAGTTTCTCTTCCTATATGTCTGCTTTTCAATAACATCTTAGTATTTCTAAGGCATCATCAGAAACATGTGAGGTGCATTAATCTTATTTTTTCTAAAATGTCAGAAGTTCAAATAGATAATCTTAAAATTGTTAAGTATGTGCTTAGATTTACATCTAGGTGTTATGTTTTTGTGACACACAAAAGTAACATTTTTGTCAGCCATGAATTCTGACTTTTGGACTGCTTGGATAGGGCGTTTTTCATTTTTGTGGGGAATGATGCTGAAACCATGTACTGGCAGCACTTTTAAGAAGTACTCACATATATGAAAAGCAGAATTGCATTTTATAGCATCAGAAAATTTGTAAAAATAATCCAAGAATAGAATATAGAATATTTGAATGTTGCTGTTATTATTTGGACTGGCCTATTTTAAATGTCTGCTACTTCTCTCTTAGATATTTGTTTATCTTCAGTTTTCAGTCTTGTAAATTATATGTTTTTTCATCTTTCATTTCAGTATGGATTTTTGTATGTATACAGTTGTGTAGTTGTCTATGAATGTGTGCAGATCCTGATTCTGCATGTTTTGTCCATCAAACCTTAATGAAAAAAAAGTTCATGGGTGGTCTAGGAAAAAAGCTTGAAAAAATCTAACCTTTGTGCCAGCAGCTTGTGTAATTCCTTCAGTTGTGTCTGCAGTTTATCTTAAGATAATTGTTACTCTTAGATGTGATTATCTGAGAATGCAGGAAAAGTTTGTTTCTCAGCATGGTGGAAGTGCTAAGTCACAGCCTGAACCAGTGATGGAGCACCTGGTGGGAAGGCAGGGCCAACCCAGGGGAGCGCGGGTGGCTCTACCCCTTCCTGGATCTCATGTAAGGGTTGGCAGTGGAGGCAAGGCTATTGCACTGCCTCCCTGGGGCCTTCCCAGGGTAGGATGACTTCTTTCCTTTCTTTTTGTGCTCATGACTGTTGCATTTTTGCATACCTTTGCTTACTGCAGCCTAGGACTTTGCTGTTGCTTTCCGTTGCATTATAGTATTACACCCATTACAACATTAAACTGTGTTGACACTGGGTTTTTTTAGGCATGTTTGTTTAAAAATACCACTAAAAGTTCTACTGTGTTTTAGTAAAACTAATATTGCAGTTGATTGATCAGTTAAAATAGGTTTTGTTTATTTGCCTTATGCGTATAACTAGCCCCAGTTGTCAACTGCATTAATTTGTGCATTAAATATTTTATATCAGTTTTGGAGACCTCACAGTGTGATTACATTTATCTCTTGGTGCTGTGTGTGGACTTGATATGCTCAGAAGTTCTAATGATGAACTAATGTTTCCTGTTACTAACAAGTATTAACTACATTTATACTCAAGATTTTGTATTTTTACTTCAAACAAGTGAGGCACCAAACAAAAAAAGAGAAACCCTACCCTGTATTTAAAATAGTATTTATATTTAAAATACTTTTTTTTTTTTAGTTTTTATCTATTAGGAAACTTCATTACAGTTAGAGTCTATTCTTAATGCGGTCTGCTTGTGAAGTTATGTGTTTGGGTCTTGCATAGAGATATTTCGTATTTCTCATAAAAGCTCTTGGAAGAATGTCTAAATGTTTGGTGCATGTTGTGAAGCCTTTACAATCTTTTCAAGTGTACTCTAACCTTATCTTGATGGGGTTGTTTCGGTGTTTTTTTTTTTTACCCCTACATCCTGCTGTGCTAAATCATCCCTGTCAATAATTCAGTATTTTAGTTTGAATTTAAATAAATTCTTAAAGAGATTTGAAACCAATGTATTAATACACCCTAGAACAAGTTCTTTTTCTCCTACTGCCTTCAGCTTGCTCACTCCTGTCCTTCATGGAGGAGGTTTTATGGGTAGGGTTTACCTAGCTTGCTGCTGAGATTTTTTTTTTCCTGTTAGTCTTTTATATGGCAAGCAATGCAGATCGTAACATGCAGTTGTATGTTCCTCTTGGTGGGTAAGAGGAGATAGACAGCTATGCTCATACAAAATCCTAATTAATTTTGAATGCAATTTTCCATGAGATCAGAAGTGTGCTTGTATTAGGAACTGGAGCTTTTACCGGTTTGCTTAAGGAAGCAGCAACTGTTCATTATGGCTGAGCAGTACCCTCCCTATCCAGTGAAGCTGTGCCCCTGGATGAGGCTCTTAAGTAAATAGCAGAAATAATTTGTCATTACTTGCTTCCTGTGTTGTAATGTATTTTGTAGAAGCCACATGAAATATCTGTAAAACAAGAAGATTAAATTGAAATGAGCATGCATTTTTTTTCACCGCTTTTAGCTCAGGCAGTTGATAATACAGTGAAATAAGGTGAATGTCAACCTCTGTAATGCAACTGACTTAGTGTAGGAAAGCTTTTCTAATAAATTAATTAAACTTCATTGTACTACAATAATGTATTTGAAACTAAATAGAAATGTATTCATTCCATTTTGCTTAAATGCTTGAAGATAATTTGTACTGAAGTTGCAGTCATTTAGCAGCTAGAAAGATAAGCTTTTTTTGTGTGTCCTCCGTATAAGCCATAGTGCTAGAGTGAGTTGTATTAGTAGGACGCTTAGGAGAAAAGCAGATCTATTTCCATTGTGGTACTTGCCATGTTTCTTACAAATACAAATGTATTTTCAAGTTTTGGGAGATAATTGCCTTTTTCTTTTTTTCTGCAGATTAATTCCATCCTGTTGTCTGGAAACTGAGCCGGAGGTTGATTTTGGTACAGTGATCATAAACAGTAGAGTAATTAGCAAAGAGATTAGTATTGCTAACCATGGCTCATTGTCAGGTAAGTATCTATTATGCATTAAACTGTGAAAATATTTTTCCTTCGAAAAAGTAATTTTATGCAAACTCTGAGTTATACATTTAATGAGAACTGGGGCTTCATGAATTGGGTTTATGTGGCAAAGTTTTGGTAGTGGGAAGAGCTGCTTGGGTGGCCCCCCGTGAACGGAGCCCAGAAGTGCCCCATGACACAGCGGGGCCGTTAGTAGGGGCAATTCTAAGGTTTATAAGAAACATGAAGACTGGAGTGGAAGAATGTGTGATCTGTGTAGTCACTCTGACTGCTTTTTCTTCTGGAAAAAGCTGCTGATACCTTTCCTTAGAAGTTAGGTGGGCCTCACCTGGAGTACTACATCCAGATGTGGAGCTGTCAGTACTAGAGGAACATGGAGTTGTATAATTAGCAGAAATTAATCTAAACAAAAAAAGTAGATAATTGTTGAGTATGTCTTAACTCTGCCAGTTTTAAGATAAGTAAAACAAAAACTGAACAGAACCTGCTTACCTGTGACAATGTGATTTAAGTTGTGGCTGTGGTAAGGCAAGTTTATAGGCATAAGCTGAAATGCTTATGTGAATATTTTTTAAAGTAACTTAGAGAAATCTGAGGTATGTGCTCACAGTATTGGACTTTTATTTTAAAGGTGGATTTGACTGTTAAGTCTTGCAGTGTGCTCAAGTTGTGAATTCATTCATTAACAGTTATGAGCTATGTGAAAATCTTGTGCTGGGGTAACAAAGGGTTTAAAAGAAGACAATGTGGTATATGAATAATGTGAATGCCTCACAAAAGAGTAATTTGTGAGCATCCCTAAATTAATGAAGTTTATGTCAGTGTTTCAGTTCATTATGTATTACAGCTCTACACGTTTTACAAGGCTCTAGCTAGTTGGACTGTTAGGAAGTCAGGAGTAAGCTAAGTAATTTTATTCTGCTTGTCCTGCATCTGACTAAGGTTTGTAATGAAAGCCCTTTCTTCACTTTAAAATTTTTTTCAAAAAGCAAAGTCTTAGAAAAAAAATTCTAGACAACTCAGAGTTACGATATGTATGGTTTATATATTAAAAAAATCTCTTGTGCATAACTGCTGATTTATTATTTATATGTATTTATTTGAGGAATGATTATTAGGTAAATAAGATTATATAACAAATTAGTTGCAGATGCATTCATAGTTTGTGTAATGTGAAAGGATTTTCACATTTTGTTTGGGAACTGTTTATATTTATAAACTCTTCTGCATGATACATACAGAAACCTGTCATTTGTTCTTCTACATGTTTAGTAGAGGAGCATCAGCCTACAAATTCAGTGTCTTGTGATGTACTGCTTCTTTTAGGTGCTTTTAAAATCTCATATAATGGGGATGTTCTGCTTGACATCGAACCTATCAGTGGAGTGATAGAGCCCAAATCTTTAAAGGTGGTTAAAGTGTGTATCTGTACAGATCTACCAAGAGTCATCAAGGAGAAGATAAAGTGAGTGTGTGACTGATATAACTTCAGTTTGTAAATTGTTTTTTTTTTAATTCTAAAGATTTTATGACTGTTTACCGAAAAAAGAAAGCTCCCAAGTTTAAATTCCTGATTTCAGTATTTATTTCGTTAAATGAACTTGCTGATTATCTCCACAGAGCAGTGATGCATACATCGTGTACATAGCTGTGTTCTTAAAGGTCTTTCCTAAGCTCAGTTATGTGGCCAACAACAGTGTGCCAACACAATTGAGAAGGGCAGGGTGAAAATGGAAAACTTGGAGAATTCCCCCAAACATTGTATTGCAGTGTGATTTTTTTTTTCCTTTGCGTGTGTGACTGTTGGTGCATCTGCTAGGTATTACATATGAAGTATACCATTTTTGGCTTTTATTATCTGTGGGAAGATGGTTTAACTATTTTGATTTGTTTCGGTTTGCATAGGCTATAATATAAAACAAAGTGATTAACGTTTATGTGTGTTACCTATTACTTGCTGCTTTTACTGACAGAGTGGAGATGGAAGGATGTAGCTGCATGGAAGTATGGATCAAAGCTGTTGTTGTTGAACAAGTTATTAAAGTTCTAGGACTGTCTTCTGGAAATGTATTGGAATGCATTAATTTTGGATCAGTTTATTTTGGATCTTCAAAGACTAAACAAATATTTTTATACAATGATAGTCCAGAGTGTATAGACTGGGTAGCAGTACTGGAAGACAATGCTGTTGGAGAAGAGATGGTAAGAAAATATATATATTTAAGTTAAAAGCTTATTTTTATTTCTGTTTTTGCATTTTTGCTCTTTCACATTCATTTTCTAACTGTGTTTATCATGTCATAGTATATTCTGAATAATAAACTCACTATCAATTCTTCCCAGTCTGCAAAACTTTTACTGTGTCTTTGCTTGGGAAGTTTTTTTTTTTGCTATTTGTTTCACCATGTGACACTGTAGAGTTAATGATGTTAAGTATGTTCCAGTCTTCCTCCTCACCTCCTCCTTTATTTTTTTTTCTAGCGATTTTGCTTAATGCATTTGTTATGATTTAGAAGTTGTCAAAGCATACTTTGGTATTAGAGAATGTTAAATGCTTTCAGTTTTGGTTGATTTTCTGTGACAGTGAAGTAATCTGAGTAATCATCACCTTTTAAAAAAAGAATTTAAAACACTTATGTGAAATTAATTAGCTGTGTGATGTGGAAATATGTCTTACTGGTATTTCTTTCGGTTTCATCTTTCTACTTCTTGTGACAGATACATAACTGCATGTTGGGGGGGGAAAGCTGAGAACATGTTAACAACTCAGCTTGCTGTTTTATCCATATTTTGATTCTTCTTTTAGGGAACTGATCTACAGAAGAGTGCAGATGCTGTTTTACAAGATATAAGCCTCATAAACAAAACAAGAGATTTAGATGTTTCTACCTTAATCTGGTGCATTCCTGATCAGGGAACCTTGCTACCTTATGAGAAATCCATGGTTACATTGTGCTTTTGTCCAAAGTGAGTGAGTGGTCCAAATTACAAATGTACTTTGAATGATGCATTTACAGTCTGGGCTTACTGATGAGTATTTACAGACTGGGGGAGGAAAGTCTGAAAAACAACCCTGCAGAAAGGGATCTGGGGATTCTGGTTGATTAGAAGTTGAATATGCATCAATATTGTGCTATGAAAGTCAAAGGGGCTGATTGTACTCTGGGGTACATCAGGCCTCCTGTTAGCTGGTCAAGAGAAGGGATTGTCCCAGTCTGCTCTGTGCTGGTGAGGCCTCATCACGTGCACAGTTTTGACTTTCACAGTATAAGAAAGGCATGAAACTGTGAGATAGCATCAGAAGAAGGACTACAAAGATAGGGAAGGGTCTGGAGAGGAAGATGTGAAGAACAGCTGAGGTCCCTTTGTGCATTCAGTGCAGAGCAGAGGAGGCTTAGGGGAGGCCTCAGTGGCTGCTGCTCCTCACAAGGGTGGAGGGGCAGTGCTGATCCCTGCTCCCTGGTGACAGCAACAAGTCCTTATGGAATAGTGTGGATCTGTGCCAGCAGAGGGTTAGACTGGGTGTTAGGAGAAGGCTCTTCAACAGAGGTTGGATGGACGCTGTCACTAGTTGCCCAGGGCAGTGGGCATGGCTCCGAATGCTGGTGTTCAAGGAGCGTTTGGACAATGCTCCCAGACAGGGTTTGAATTTTAGGTGGTCCTGTGTAGATCCAGGAGTTGGACTCAATAATCCATGTGGGTTTCTTCCAACTTGAGATATTCTATGATTCTATGGTTCTATGAAGCGAAGTCTGAAATAATTATTTGGGACATTTTGTAATTCATAAGCAATGCCTTTGGACCAGCAATTGAGTAAACTTATTTTTCAATAAGAATAATTTTACCAGATCCTCCAAGGGGAATGAGTTACTGCTCCAATTAAATATGCTGAATCTCTAAAGGTTGAGAAAGTGTTACAGCGTAAAATGGTGTTCTTCAGTACTTCAGGTTTATTTCATAAATAGCACTTGTGCAGCAATATGAAAGAATAGATATTTTGTCAGCAAGAGACTGAAACATTTTGGAGAGCTTTCCTTGTAATTAAAACATAGTAAGCATAATGGAACATTTCCCCTTCAAAGAAGGCAAACATAAGAAATAGAATGTGCACTTTTTTAAACTGGAACTCTTATAAGTGCTTTATATGCATATAATCTTTAGAAAACTATCTTAGAAATATGTGAATAACAAAGGTATCAAATAACTAGCATCATAAGCATACAGATCTGATATTGCTCAGTTAAATATGATATACCGATTTTTTACAGCAAGTATAAAAATATTTTTTCAATCTGTAATCAGTAGCAAGGAGGCTGAAGTAGATGATGAAAATTAAGCCTTTCTTTTTTTGTCTTTTTTTTTTTAAATCTTTTTATTAGAGATTATGACTCTTACAGGAAACGTAAAGGGGCCTTTGTAGCGAATGATTCATCACCAAAACAAGACTATCTACTGTTTCTGAGATTTGAGGCTGCTGGTAATAAAGATCTGCAAATCCCCAGTGATGGTACCATACCAAGTACAAGTATGTTATCAAAGTGTATAGTCACTATATATGGATGATAAAATTGTCTGTCTTGATTTATATTTCTTCTTCCACTTACTGGTGTTATAGGAAGCTTTTCTGCCTTAGCACCAAAATCTGTTTTAACTGTGAGTGGAGAGAGTTGAGTGTATTCATGCATGCCATAAATATGGTTGGTAGCAGGCAGGTAAAACTTAATGTAAAAATTTGGAAGGAGAAAATATATGTAAAAATTGGTGGAGCCATTTGTAAGTCACTAACGCTTGGGTTGTGCAGTTTTGTGCATTTTGAGGTAAAAAAGATACTCATTTGAACTTTAATAAAAGAGCAGTTATCAGGCAGCCACTATAAGTGAACGTGACAGTGTTCAAAGCATACACAAAACTGCCTTGTAAATCATAGTGTCTAGCTGTATTATTTTGCTTTTACAACTATACAGTTACAGTGTGACTTTTCTTGCTTCTATACTAATAGATTACTGTGGTAATGTGTTCTTTTCTGTGCTATTTTAATTACTATTTTTTGCTTGTGTGCTTTTGTAACACAGAAAATCGTCCTCATCACACAGAATTGGCTTTGAAAGGTTCTGCTCTTCCTGTCAAGTTAACTTTTAATCCAGGACCCGTAATTAAGTTTATGGACTGTTTCCTGGGTGAACAAACACAAGTTTTGTGCACACTCAAAAATGAATCTGAGTTCCTGCCAGTAAAATTCAGTTTCCGTAAGACTGCTCACTTCAATATTTTTCCTGAAAAAGGAAAAATAAAAAGAAGTTCTAGCAAGGTAACTATCTTTTTCTCATAGATTATGGAGATACGTAGATTATTTTACATGGATGACTAGTGGAGTTTCTTTAAAGTAAAACAGTAACTTAACTTCAACAGGTATGATATTTAATATCAGCTAAAAGCAATTTTTTTTCTCCTTAAGTAGTTTAGTCAGCTTTTCTGTACTCCTGGAAATAGCAAGTGATATTTTAAACTTGTAGAAGATGATTATAGTTGTAAGAAAAAATTAATAAAATCATGGAATGGCTTAGATTGGATGGGACCTTAAAGATCATCCAGTTCCACCCCTTGTGCTGAGGGCAGGGCTGACCCCACCAGCTCAAGCTGCCCAGGGCCCCATCCAACCTGTCCTTGAGCTCCTCCAGGGATGAGGCATCACAACTTCTCTGTGCAGCCTGTGCCTTGTTACCCTCTGGGTAAAGAATTTCCTCCTAACATATAACCAAAATTTCCCCTCTTTTAGTTTAAAACCATTCTTCCTTTTCCTATCATTATCAGATCATGTAAAAAGTTGGTACCCCTCATGCTTTGAAACTTTCTTCATGTACTGAAAGGCCATAGTAAGGTGGGTATTTCTCTCTCTAAGTAGAAATAACTCCTGGCTCTTGTCCGCCAGAACCCCCGAGTTCTTCTTGGCTGGGCTGCTCTTAATGTGGTCTTCTCCCCGTTTGTGTGTGTATCTGGGATTGCTCTGATCTAGGTGTAACACCTTGCACTTGGCCTTGTTGAATCTCATTGTGTTCATGTGGACCTACTTTTCAAGCCTGTCAGGGTCCTTCTGAATGGCATCCCTTCTTTTTGTCATACAAACTGCATCACTCAACTTGGTGTCAGCAACCAAGTTGCTGAGGGTGCACTTGAACCTCCTGTCTACTTCACTGATAAAGATGCTGAAGAATGCAGGTCCCAGGGTGGACCCATAGGGAAGCACCACTTATGACTGGCCTCCGTCTAGATATAGAGCCATTGACAACAAGCAACCCTCTGACTACCACCATCCAACAAATTCTTAATCCACCAAATATTCTAGTCTTCAAATCCATATTTCTTCAATTTAGATATAAGGATGTGGTGCAGAGTTGTGTCAAAGGCCTTGCACAAGTCCAGGTAGATGATATCAGTTGCCCTTCCTTTGTCCACTGATGCTGTCACTCCATTGTAGGAGGCTACTAGATTGGTCAGGCGTGATCTGCTCTTGGTGAAGCCATGCTGGGGTATTGGATCACCTCCTCATCTCATGTGTACCTTAACATGTCTTCCTGGAGGATCTACTCCATGAACTTTCCAAGCTACAGGCTCACCAGCCAGTAGTTCCCAGATCATCTTTTCTCCCCTTCTTGAAACTGGGACTGATGCTTCCCTTTTTCCAGTCACTGGGGACTTTAGCTGACAGCCATGACTTTTCAAATAGAATGGAAAATGACTTGGCACCTTGTTTCTTCAGGACACTCAGATGTATGCTGTCTGGCCCCATGGACTTACACGTGCTCACCCTG
Organism: Odontophorus gujanensis; assembly: GCA_013399175.1. Taxonomy (NCBI): domain Eukaryota; kingdom Metazoa; phylum Chordata; class Aves; order Galliformes; family Odontophoridae; genus Odontophorus; species Odontophorus gujanensis. The sequence continues at coordinate 51,247 of VXAB01002731.1, read as the reverse complement.
ATGAGGTTGTCTTGGACTTGCTTTACTCTTACAGGGGTAGGGGTTTTGTTCCTCTGAGCTCCACTTAAGGGTTCAGGAATATGAGAGGTATGGAATGTCTGACTGTTAGTGAGGGTCAAGGCAAAGAAGTCACTAAATAACATTGAAACCAGTTCTCCCTTCTCATTTATTGGGGGAGTACATTCTCCTTTGCCTTTCTTTTCTGACCAGTGTTTATTTAAAAACTCTTGTTATTTTTCACATCTCTCAACAAGTTCAGTTCTGTCTTTGCCTTAGCTTTCCTAATCCTGTCTCTGCCTGTCCAGACAGGATCTCTATATCTTCTCAAGCCACCCAACGCTGATTCCACTACCTATCTCTTCTTTCTTTTTCCCTTGATTTAATGAACAGGTCCTTGCTCAGCCATGGTGATTTCCTGTCTCCTCTGCTTGATTTCTTACACTGGGGGGTGGAGAGCTCTTGTGCTCTCAGAAGGGTGTCCTTAACAAGCTGCCAGCTCTGTTCTGTTCCTGTGTTCATAAGGATAGTTTCCTAGTGGGTCTCATCCTTAAATAACCTGAAGTTTGGTCTCCTGAATTTCAGGGTCCTGACTTTATTCTCTATCAGGCCCACATTCCTGAAGATCACAAATTGAAGCAAGGTGTGGTCACTATGGCCCAGTCCGTCTTCAATTTTAACTTCTTTACTGATCTTCTCCAAATTGGTGATCAGCAGGTCTAGTAATGTTTCACCTCTGGTTGGTTGATCCAATATCTGAACCAGGAAATTATCCTCAGTGGACCCCAGGAATCTCCTGAATTTCTTGCTGCTCACTCTGCTGTTTTCCCAGCAGATATCCAAATGGTTGGAATCCCCCAAGAGGGATATGACCCTGTAAACTCCCCTGCTCCTCCTACCTTGCCTATCACTTCTAGAAAGCTTGTAACCCTCAGTCAGAGGATTTTAGTTCTGTGATTTGTCCCACCATGTTTATGTAGTAGCGATCAGGTCATAGTTTTCTAATTGCACCATGGTTTCCATATCCTCCTCCTTATTTCCCATGCTGTGCATTGGTGTCGAGGCATTTCAACTGGTCTATTGGCTGTGTTACCTTCCTAGAGGAGCTCCTCCAAAATGCTTTTACTCAGGTTTTGCCTGGATTTATTTTTTGTCATTTTACTGTCTTGAGAAGATGAAGCCTTTGCAGGATTATTTTCATTTCCTTCAGTTTATTGCAGGTACTTGAGTAGTATAGCTGCTTCTATTAAAGAAATACTATACTAGATTTAATCTGAATATGGAAGCATTTGTAATTTAACAATCCTGTCATCTGGGACGTGAAAAAATAGTTTATCTCATAAATGAGCTAGGAGGATTTTGCTGGTGTTCTGAAGTGTAGCTGTGTGTGCGTGTAGCCATTAGCATACTTCTAAAGGACAGTGCTGAACACATTTTTAAAAGTAAATGGGGAATACTGAATCTGTTAAACAGAATTAATGTTACTTTAGTTTACTTTTTTCCTACTTAATGTCTCATAACTTTTCTTTTCCAGGACTTGGTATTTTCATTTTCTCCACATCAGATTGGAATATTTGAAGTGAAGCAGGTTATCGACATAATTGGTAGAGAACTAGACAAAAATAATCTAAAAGTTTCAAAACCAAAATCTTTTCACCGGATGTATTTGAACTTTATTGCTGTGTGCAAATCTAAACCAAAAAACATTCTGTTCAGAATTAATCCTGGTAAGATCCTAAAAGCATACGTGATAAAATATTTTAAAGACTGCAATTTTAAATATTTTTAATAACTTTTCTTAGTTTTTTTTTTTAAAATTTCTCTTTGGGAGTTGAGAGAATGCTTAGCTGGGATAGTGTATACTCAGTATAAAATAATGCAAGGATAATGGCTTGTATTTTAACCAAAGTGCAACTACTAAGAATAACTTTTCATCATATGATTATTTATATACATCAGTAAATGTAGGATTCAGTTGTTGTTAGTGATGCTGTTTTGCAATATTAATATCTTTTGGTTTTCAGTTGTGATAGAGGTAAAGCACAGAACAAAGTCAGAAGGACAACAGGGTGTTCCCTACTAGCTGTCCTCTGTCCCATGACTCTTCCCCATCTGTAAAGGCTATGATGGCATAAAAATCTTCCAGAATATGCAGTAATTAGCTTTCATGTGCATCATTCACATTATTTTTGGTTGAGATTTCAAGTTCTTATAAAAAGTGTTTATAATACTAGATTTTCTAGCAGCTGCAGATTATGTATGCATATATATTGAATGGTCTGCATTATAGAACAGCTCGAGTTGGAAGGGATCTTAATGACCATCTGGTTTCAACTCCACTGCTGTGAGTAAGGATATCTTCCTGTAGATCAGGTTGCTCAAAGCCCAGTCCAACTTGGCTTTGAATGCTTCTGGGAATGGAGTACCCACAACTTATCTGGGCAGCCTGTTCTTTTCCCTTTCCACTCTCTGAGTGAAAAATTTCCTCCTAACATTTAAGCGAAGTCTCTCTCTCTTAAAAAAAAAAACAACAACAAAAACACAAAAAACCAAAACAGTTTCCCCATTTCCTCAAATTATCACTGTGTAAAAAGTCTATCTTCTAAGTACTGCAATAGGGTATCCTCGGAGCCTTCTCTAGGCTGTTCTGAACAACTCCATCTCTCAACCTTTCTTTGTAGAAATGATCCAGCCCTCTGATCATCCCTGCGGCCCTCTTCTGGACTTGCTTCAACAGGTCCATGTTTGTTTTATGCTGGGGGCCCCAGAGCTCAGTGCAGTATTATGAGTTAGCATTTTCTCTACACTCATCTACAATTTGAACCAGTGACTGAGCACTTGGTGGGAAGGCAGTACAAACCTGGGGAGCTCAGGTGCAAGCAGTGTGTCTGAGTGACTGGAAGGGGTGGACCCAGGATTCAGCCCTTCCCAGACCTCATTTAAGGGTCCCTAGGATACTTGGATGCATCCCAGCAGATTCCATGTGTGTGTACACGTTCAAGTTTCTCAGCTGATGATTTTCCATTCTTCCAATCCCTGCCTTTGCCTTATGTTATTTGTGTGATGTGACTAGAGCACTTGTCAAAGAAGACAGAGGAAAAAAAAAAAAAAGTAACCTTTTCATGTCAGTTTTAGCCAGCAATATATATAAAAATATAAAAATAATAAAATATGAATATATATAAACATAACTTACATATGCCCATGTGGCACAGATACATATATATGCATAAAAAGCTTTTCAGATATCAATACATTTAAATAGAGTGTTACTATTTCTTAATTTCCATCTCATATTCAGTGCTCTTGATAACTATCAGCTTTTCTAATTGCTGTTTTCTACCATTAATTCATCCTATTAATGTCCTGTTTTTGCTCTAACTTGCAAACTTATAAAGAGGTTATGGTTTTAAGCTTTATTGAAACATGGGAGGTAATTGAGGTTTCTGTGATCGTTATTTAAAAGGTTTACATTTTCCTGTTCCCTTCTCCTGGTCTCCGTGGATGAGGATTTTGTTCTTGTCTGTGTATTTGGCGGAACCAGGGAGGGTCTGAAATGAAGCTCCTCCTAAGTTATCTGCCTGTGTAGTGGATGTGATTGTAATCATCTTAGTGTTTGGAGGATGGAAAATAGTGCCTTAGCTGGACTCAGTACAAGTTGTTTGATATTAGTACGTGTGTGTGTGTATATATATTTAACTATGGTGAGAGTAGTTGGCTCTTAGAATGATACTGTTGTCCAAGGAAAGTGGAATGGATGAATGCTGTCGTTGATCTTCTGAGTGTACTGCTATAGATTGAAACGTTTTTCTTACACTATACTTTGAATTTTGATTCAGAAGTACAAATATAAATGTATGTAACTTGTTTTGTTTGAATTTTAAGGTATAACACCAATGATTACCAATGCAACTGGACAGTTTGTAACCAATGCCACAGGACAGTGCACTGATATTGCACCTATGGCAGTACTTAAATCAACCCAAACACAAATTCATACTCACCAAATAAACAGGAATTGTAAAGGGGATGCACTTATAGCTNTTCAACTCCACTGCTGTGAGTAAGGATATCTTCCTGTAGATCAGGTTGCTCAAAGCCCAGTCCAACTTGGCTTTGAATGCTTCTGGGAATGGAGTACCCACAACTTATCTGGGCAGCCTGTTCTTTTCCCTTTCCACTCTCTGAGTGAAAAATTTCCTCCTAACATTTAAGCGAAGTCTCTCTCTCTTAAAAAAAAAAACAACAACAAAAACACAAAAAACCAAAACAGTTTCCCCATTTCCTCAAATTATCACTGTGTAAAAAGTCTATCTTCTAAGTACTGCAATAGAGTATCCTCGGAGCCTTCTCTAGGCTGTTCTGAACAACTCCATCTCTCAACCTTTCTTTGTAGAAATGATCCAGCCCTCTGATCATCCCTGCGGCCCTCTTCTGGACTTGCTTCAACAGGTCCATGTTTGTTTTATGCTGGGGGCCCCAGAGCTCAGTGCAGTATTATGAGTTAGCATTTTCTCTACACTCATCTACAATTTGAACCAGTGACTGAGCACTTGGTGGGAAGGCAGTACAAACCTGGGGAGCTCAGGTGCAAGCAGTGTGTCTGAGTGACTGGAAGGGGTGGACCCAGGATTCAGCCCTTCCCAGACCTCATTTAAGGGTCCCTAGGATACTTGGATGCATCCCAGCAGATTCCATGTGTGTGTACACGTTCAAGTTTCTCAGCTGATGATTTTCCATTCTTCCAATCCCTGCCTTTGCCTTATGTTATTTGTGTGATGT
>VXAB01002731.1:12419-46368 GCA_013399175.1 Odontophorus gujanensis | reverse complement strand
GTGTGTGTGTGTATATATATTTAACTATGGTGAGAGTAGTTGGCTCTTAGAATGATACTGTTGTCCAAGGAAAGTGGAATGGATGAATGCTGTCGTTGATCTTCTGAGTGTACTGCTATAGATTGAAACGTTTTTCTTACACTATACTTTGAATTTTGATTCAGAAGTACAAATATAAATGTATGTAACTTGTTTTGTTTGAATTTTAAGGTATAACACCAATGATTACCAATGCAACTGGACAGTTTGTAACCAATGCCACAGGACAGTGCACTGATATTGCACCTATGGCAGTACTTAAATCAACCCAAACACAAATTCATACTCACCAAATAAACAGGAATTGTAAAGGGGATGCACTTATAGCTTTTCCTAATGACCGCTCATCCAGCATTAGGCCGAGTGAACGGAATAAAAAGTACAGGTAACAAATTAAGTGAATGTTCTATTTGAAAATAGACGCTTATATACTGCATAGGAGATCAAGATTGGTTGCTTGTATGACAGTTTGTTTTTTCAACCTGTGTTCTCTAAAATTCATTGCAGTCCTTGGTTGTCTTGCACATAAATTTGACTTTTTGTGTGTGAAACTATAAATGTAGCTATTACAGTTTCAATATTTCATTTTAATGGTTGCCTTTACGAGGTTAAATATTAATAATCAGCTGTGGTATAAAGAATGTTTGCAATGAAATATATATAGCAAAATCAATGTACTTTATTTCTAACGAGACCCGGAATCGTCTTATACAAATAATGAAACTAAAAATCTCTATATTTTTAGGACTATTTTCACGAAGACTGAGAGATATAATTATGTAGATCCGGAGTTTTCTTATACTGACTGTGAACGACTGTCAAAAGCAGAACACAAAGAGTACTATGCAAATTTCATTTCCAGTTTAAGGCAGTGTCGCTTACAGAAAGATGCCACCAAGTAAGACTTTATTTAAAGGATAAATAAACATTTTGACCTTATGAGATACGCATGTACACATGCAGAATTAATGTCAACAGAACTATCACATCCAGAAATACTTATGGTCTTCAGTTCCTCATTTATAACGTATTCAAAATCAGTATGGGTCAAATGTTCATTTAGATACTCATCAAGCACTTCCAGGGTAAAACTTACGTCCCGTGCCATGGGACTTCAAGTAAAACTGAAAATGAGCTTTAGGAATAATTGGTTATGAATCACTGCAAAAACATGTTATTGATTATATTGGTTTCTTTTTAAAAATTTAGGATATTGTATGCATTTTTAATTAGTGAGTGCAAGTCATCTGTAGTGATGTTATGGCATAACTGAACTTGTGTAATGTAGCAGATAAGAGCAAAGGATTGTATTGTCATTCTAGTCTTAATTTACACAAATTTGTATGAAGTGAAAATTTATCTTATTTGCTTGGTGTGTTGTGGAGCAAGATCTGGGAAAGCTAGACATGGCAGCACTGATTTTATTTTTTTTCTTAACACTTAAAAGCATGAGGGGGAAAAGAAAGTATTCTCAGTACGAGTTGAGATTACTTAATGATTCAGACAAGGCCTACCAGAAGTTAACGTGTCTTATTTTTCATGTGGACACAGGGTGTGTGGTTTTCTTGGAAGGATCTGGTGTTGTGCAGTGCATGAGCTGTTTATATGACTGTAAACTTATATGACCATGGCATATTTAAGATACTTTTTGAGAAGCAAGAGCAGAAATGAATACTTCAATTTTCAGATGAATTTCACAGTTGTTACTGAACTTTGGTTATGATTTTTGAAGTAGTTGATATGGGGAATCTGACTAAAATTTCTGTATGTTTAAAATCATTTGGTTACAGGTAAGATTGGAGTTTGAACAGTAAAAGTTAATTACTCTGAAAACTAGAATGTAAGTGGTCTGGTTCAGACATATGCAGTTAAAGGATCCTTTGTTATCTTGGCATTTGCTATCTTTTAAGTGTTTGATTTGACAACTTCATTGTTCTCTAAGGTTTACTTTAAACATCCTATAATATGTATGTTCTTGTAGCCATAGTGCTTGTAACAGATTTAACAAAGTGGTATCCACAAACATGCAAGTCTAGTCCTTGCCTAAACAATATAATAAGACACTTCAGTGCGTTTGTTATGTTGGAGATCTATTTTACAGTGAAATATTTTGTTATTTCTTATCTCAAATCTAAGATACTTTAATGAGCATAACGTAGAAAAATTGTATGGAAATCTATAAGTTTAAGTATTCTTTCTCCTCTCTAGGCAGCTTTATTTTTATAATAATTCTGCAAGCATAGGTTTTAAGTCAGCAGAAGAGATCATGTCACCGAAGATCTCAGTCACAGATTTTAAATCCAGTCACAGTCAGGAGAAGGTGCAGTTGAAAATGCTTTCTTCGGATGAGAATCGCCTATTAACTAGTCAAAAATTGGCAGCAAGTGCTTCAGTCAAAGAAGTAAGTTAAATGCTTGAGTAGTTATATAAGTGTAACATGTTTACGATATTAAAAAAGAGTAAGAATTTTGATCCTGCTCTGAGAAGATGTCTTATGCTTATCCCAGATTAGGAGTGGGCTCAATTCTATGCCATTTTCTACTCAGGAGAAGGATGATTGTAACCTAACTTTGAAACCCAAACAGCTTCATCAAATACTAATTGGTGAGATTTTTATTCTTGTCATTAAATGCATACAGTTGTTTTAAAAATGTTTATTTGTAGTAACACCAAGTGCTCCCACAGTTTTCCGCTTTTAATAGAAGTGGATAAAATTTAAATAAAGCTTTGTTCACTGGTAGCTTGATATCTACAGTAGTGTTTAACTAAAGCTTTGTACTCAACAGGTAATACAGAGGTAGAGTTAGGTTTGGATATATGAAAGAGAACTTTCTTTAAAGGCTGGTCCTACTACGGCCCATTATAGTCAAACGAATACATCATAATTTAAGGCTTACTCATACTACTATGCATACTACTATGGTTTGTTAATGCGTGGTATCTAGACAAGCAATAATATTAGTAAGATTCCTCGGAGTCCTCAGAATGTTTCTTAAAGATAGCGGTGAACAGGAATACCTCAATAAGGTAAAACTTCTTCAGAATCCTCCTTCCAAATAATTCTAGTGGAATGCTCTGTGAAGGGGGAGCAACACCTTCTGAAGTCTGAGGGGCTTGTCTGTTAACAGCGCTTGGTACTAAAACATGTCTGTTTTAAGGTCATAGGGGCAGATCATATTGTTTAGCTGCAAAGTGAAAAATTCCATTGCCTTTTGGGTTGTCTTCTGAAGGCAGAAGTTGAGTAGTGTAGCTGTATATACTGATACACTTGGGCAAAAGTAGAATAAATTAAATGTGTAAATATAAACAAATACTTAGGGTTTTGCAAAATAATTAATGCAATGGGCCTGCAGGCTAATGTAACACATGATGATAACAGTAAATACAGTAGACATCATTTTGTCACCACCAAATAATGTGTATTGTAAAACCAAATTGTCACATGTCAAGAAGCAAATAAGAGTTTAGTTTTATTGTGAATTGTTGGTTGTCTAACTACTTAAATATCTGATTTAAGTATTAAGGAATATTAAGGAAAAAATATACTTCCAAGTTTTAAGTGTGAATTTGTTCTGCTATGGAGTTGTTCTAGCTGACTAATTCTGTAATCTGGAAGACTAAACTGTTATGTTTTAGTAGTAAGTTTAATGTTATTTCTAATGTATTCCAGGTCCTTCTACTATGAACTTTGGTGATGTTTGTGTGCACTCTACAACTGTCAGCAAACTGCATATCATCAATAACTTGTTGGTTAATGTATGGATACAAATTGACATTGAAATTGATGAATTAGAGGTGACAGGTCCATTATGTCAGGTGGTGCCACCTCTTACAAAGACTTATGTCCCGGTAGAATTTGAGGCAAAAAATTGTGGAATGTTTAAAAAGTAAGGATTCTTGATTTGTGTATTAAGTTTGCATTAGTAGAAAAAAAAATCATAGCTCGTTTAAGTTTAGTGTAATTATGATAAAATTATGAAATTTATGCTTCTAGTAATAGTAGCAACTTATGCAGATTTACATTGTAAAATTTTGCAAGCATTTACAGCCATAGTGCAACTCATGTATCAAGGGAAAAAGGAGTTTAGAGTTTTTTTTTTAGTTCATTTCTTATGTGAAACTTTGTGAGAATACTGCCATTGACTGACTTCTTTGCATCTGTGCTGTAGGGTAAATAACCCCCAAGAATGGTACTCAATGAAAATAGTATGGAAGTTGGTATATTTTAGTAGGCCTATATAGAACGTATACAGACAAATAGCAGAAGAGAGTGATGATGACAGAGGCTTGCCGTTGACTCCACACAGGAGGGATCTCTGAGAAGAGAGATCCTTTCCTGGTGGTGATCAGCCCTTAAATGGGGTTTGTGGAGAGGTGGAGCCAGGCTCCACCCCTTCCAATCACACAGGTATGACACCTTCACCTGTGCCCCTGTGGCTGACTCAGTGCTCACCTCAGGTGACCAATCAGTGGTTCAGCCCGTGATTCAACAGTTCCCATACACTGTGCTCATATCACACACTTCTTTCTCAGCAAATACTTAGACAAATCATTTACTACATTTCTAGCATCACGATGGAACTTTCAGATTACTAGTGCTGTTATAAAAGAACAGTATGAAGCTGATAATAATTTGGGATGATCTTCACAAGTCAGATGGATTAAATCACATGGAAATCAATAACAGGCAACTTTTTTCTTGTCAGTTTTAACTGTTTGTACTCATTTTTTTTGTACTTGTCTTCATATGATTACACTTTATATAGATTTGATTACAACATCATAAATACAGAGAAATTATTCAGAAATTTGTATATTTTATGCTACAGATCTTTCACTTACACAATAAACAACAAACATCCTGGGCATGTGCTGGTTATTGCAAACGTAGTACCTGTTGAACTTCATCTGTCAGCAACAGAATTGATTTTAAACCCTATTCCTGGCTACCGGGCAGAGACAGAATTTAGAACAACAGTCAGAGTATACAATCCCAGAAACTGTTCTGCTGCGTTTACTTGGAAGCCTATAACTACAAAAAAAGGAACTGCATTTTCTATACAACCATCCAAAGGTATGCTATACAAGTGAAATGTGTATGAGTGTATCTTCAGTGTCAATAATCTTAAATAATGCAGACATACAGCTGATGCTGTTAACTCTATTTTTATATTTGGGTCTACATCAGTGTATCCCCAAGTGGTGTCGTGTTAGAATGTTGGTACAAAAGCAACTTTCCTTATGTAAACCCTACCACCATACCTTAAGTCTAGTTTGATCTTTCTGTATCCAACAGGTCTTATGTAACCATTTTCCTGAGATCAATTTACTGATATCTAAAAAGTGATGCAGTGGTTAATGGCATCACACTGCTCATCAAGATGAAAGACTTTCCAAAAGTGCTGTGTGAAGGAAGCTGCTAGAAATTAATGTGGAGAGTGTGTGTGACACAAGTAAAGTTCAGTCTATGATTAGTTTTCACTTGCAGTATAGGTTGCAGTATAGGTCAGTGTTTATTAAGAACACGTGAGATCTTTTTTTCCTTTGAAACGTATCGTTCTGTCGGAGTCTGTTGGAGCTTAGTTATTATTATTATTTTTTTAAATAACAGTTAACTGAGTTGACATTACTCAGTTCAAAAAAGATTTGGCTAGATGAGGAGCTTGGTGTGCTCTGATTCTTGAGAGAGAAGCTATTTTGATTTCAGAGTGAACTGAAAGCAAGAAGAAGCATATGCTCCTTCCCAGAGGTGGTATTCTACAAAGACTGTCCTTTTATATGAATAATTTTTGGCCAAAAGTATACCAATGAAGTTTGAATGCGATTAAGGATTCTAATAAAATGAGATACTGCAGTTGTTATGAGAATTCAGAGACTAATCTTATTTAATTCATCATACTGTTTGGCATCTTGGAAACGCTGGTTTTGTTTTCAGTAATGGAAGGTTAATTTCAATCTGCTTGAGTTATTTGTAATTATATAATGTCATTTGATAATTGTAAATGTGTATGATGTAGCGTGTAAATTCATCACATTTATTTAGGCTTTGTGGAGCCCTACAGTGACCTGGAGTGTGAAGTTGTTTGGCATCCAGGGTTCCACTCTGCAGAAACAGGAGAATTCAATTTGTGCGTGCGTAAAGGAAACACAACCAACTTAAAATGTTTTGCAAAGGTAACACTTCATACAATGGGCTTAGAGAAGCAAACTTATAAGTAATTTCTGAAATATAATTTTGTGATTGTATATTAAAAAATATTTCAATTTCATATATCTTCTCTTTGACATTTACAGAAAGAATATTGTTCTAAAGAAAATGGCAAGATGAAGACACTTGGCCTTTTACTTATTTGTGATGGTTTATTTCCTTTGACACCATAACTGAGTAGTCTTACATCTTATGGTGTAATTGTTCTTGATTTACTTATGCTACCTCTCAACCGTTGTTTATTTTTATAACAGTTCTTTCTATTTATGTTACAGGGATACAAATCCAGGAGAAGCAAAATAGTTTTTCCAGAGTACAAATAGCTTCAGGGTAGTAGCTGTTGATAGGCTGATATGTAATTTTGCCTTATTTGAGCATTATTTCTGCTAACTTAAAAATAAATGTTCTGCAGAGTTTTATAAACAGTGTCAAAGAGAATTTCAAACTACTTTAAGATGGAGTAGAATAAACAAACAGAAGGAATCTTATGACAAAATGAGAGATGTTCCAGAAATAAGAAATTCAGCTTAGTTCCGTCATTGGATATGTAATGTTAAATGTGTCAGGAAGCATTAATTAGACTGATTTTATTTATTTTAATTCTGCTGCCTGCTTGCTCTGTTGTATTTCCACTCAAAATGAAAATACTATCTCCTTTACTTTTTCTTCACTTTCTTTTGGAGCCTTAGAAAGTGCCATATATAAAACATGTGTCTAAGTTAGAGTGTTCATGATTTTACTGCTTTAAAATCTCTGAAGCGTATTGTTCTACTCATAGTTTAAAATTAACAAAAATCACAGAGCTTGTAGTTTTAAGTTTAATGAAAATATTTTTTGTTTACCTTGAACTGAACTCAGAAATGTATCGGTGTTTGCATCTGATCACTTTCAATCTGGATAGATTCAATAGGTTGTGTAAAGCTCATCACATACTTAAACTGTGTTTTTTTTTCTGTTGGAATAGTTCTAATTTGTGCATTTCCACAGACACTTTGGCTTATTTATTGAAAACAAAATTGGGCTGATTATTTATTTATACTTTGTAGTATGTTATTGAGCTTGCTTATTTTCCCTCATTTTTTTGTATTTTGATAGCTTGGTCCTACAAAAGTTCGGTTTATGGAACAAAGGATACCCTTCAGTCATTGTCCATTGGCTTCACCTACTTGTAAAACTGCTATTCTTCAAAACACAGGATACAATCATGCCTACTTCCAAGTAAGCTAAAATTATTTTCAACATATTTAAGTACTTGACGTGGGGAGGAGGAGGGAGTTCATTTTATCAGGTTATTACATTTTTGTATTTGCAGTTGTTAGATACAGAATGAGCTCATTTTTTGTCTAGTTTTTTGAAGAAGAAAGATTTCTACGAGGAAGAGTTTTTTTTTTTTGTCTCTTTGCTGCCTTTCTATCCATTATACCAAATCTGACGAGGTGTTAATGATTTTAGAAGATTCTGGAAGTTTAATGAAGTAGTGAAGGAAGAACCCTGTGTTGGTGGACCTTATGAGGCATTGTTTAGGATGTGAGAATGAACTGGCTTACTAGACTAACTGCTGAGAGGATTGTGGGCTGTATTATGGTTTATGTAAGATATGAACTAAATGCAGGAGAAGATAAAGATCTATAACATGAATTAGTGGGAAACATAACCACATTTATTCTTCTGATCACAGAATAATGTGCTATACTTATGAAGTGACTAATATTGTTTTCTGGAAAATAGTCAGAAATATTGCTCATAATTTATTTTGGTACTACTGTTTAATTAACTTATTTTGATTTACACCAGTCATGTTTGTTGTATGTTATTCTTCAAGGTGAATCTTCATATAAAGGCTACCTGAAAGACATAGTGCTATATTGTTTTTTGCAGCTTTATTTTTTTTCAGTGCTACTAATATTTCATGTTTGTGTTTGAAGGTTCTTGATTCAAATCCACTGCCTGGAATGGTGATCACCCCTCCAGAAGGGGTGGTACCTGTGGGAGGCCATGCTGATCTCAAAATCAGTTTCACTCCAGAAACGAAAATGAATTTTGATGCAAGAGTAAAGGTATTCAAATCTGAAAGAGTTTTAGCTTTTGACTCCTATGTTATATGTTTGTATGTTGAGATGTATGTACATTAGATCATCATCTGAAATTTTCCTTTGGAGTTTTAATCCTTGGAGAGGGAGGAAAAAAAGTTTTCCTTGCAGTTTGTGGCTAGTAAGCTGTTCAGAGCGGAATTGAGACCAAAATAGTATCCTAAACAGCCTCTTGCTTGAACTGATTCATGTCATGCTTTTGGCAAGCTCTCAAAACTAAAATTTTGCTGTTTTCATAGGATAATATAGACATTTGCACAGTTTCAGCGTTTTATGAAGTTGTGGGACTGAGATCACAGAATCACCAGGGTTGGAAGAGACCTACAAGATCTTCCAGTCCAACTGTTCACCTATCAGCAATGGTTCCTAATAAACCATGTCCCTCAATACAATATCTAAATATTCTTTAAGTACCACCAGAGTTGGTGACTGCCACCTCCCTGGGCAGCCCATTCCATCACCTAACCACTCTTCTGGAGAAGTATTTTCTAACATCCAGTCTGAATTTCCCCTGGTGCAACTTGAGGCCATTCACTCTCTTCCTATCACGAGTTACACAAGAGAAGAGGCTGATCCCCAGCTCACTACAGCCTTCCTTTTTTGGACATGCTCCAGGACCTCACTGTCTTTCTTGCAGTGAGGGGCCCGAAACTGAACGCAATACTCAAGGTGCGGCCTCACCATTTTTTGAATATTTTTTGTTAGAATTACAGAATAAAGTCAGCTCAGAAATAAATAACTAGTAAACTTGATCTGATAATACGAGAGTGATAAAAATCTAATCCTGGTTGGCTTTCTGCATGCCTACTTCCTGACCTTGTCTGTAGTCAGATAAGAGTGGGGAAAAAAAAAAGGATTCTACTGTCAGGGTTGATCTTTACTACTTTTTTTGACCCTAATCATGGATTGTCCATTTTCTGTGGCTGCCTACATTTTGCTCATTGTACCTAATAGTCATTTTTTCATTCCACTTCTAACAAACATTGTTCTAAACAGTAGCATCTGTTTTACATCGGCAGTACCCTCAAGGATGCAGTGGTCCGGTGTTTTTTCCCAGTCCTCACAGTTGCTGGATCCAACTAACTCATCCACACAGCTTTATCCTGTTAGAGGATTCTCCATGTTCTAGTGATAAAACTTCCTACCACGTTTGCTTTGTCTGCAAAAAAGTAGCTTTTTTGGGACATTATTGATGGTGGCAACTACTGAGATTTTTTTGTTTTGTTTTTACTTTTTCATACTGTTGTGACTGTTTTGATGAGACTTTTACGTTAGAAGGACCTCGTTAACAATCATGTTGTTCTCCATTAACTTAGGTAGCAATTCGAAACTCAGGAGTACGAACGCTTAGGATTAGTGGATTTGTAGATACCCCTGAAATAAAGATTGATGTGGTAAGTATGAAGATGTTCTAGCAATTGGTAAAACTGGTGGTGTTTTGCATTACCTTGATTTCAAAGTGTTTCATTTCTACTTCGTTTTATTTTCTGTACTAACTCCCTGAGAAAATTATCAATTGAAGGAAAATAACTTGGGAAGAGAAATTAAGAACTAAACATACATGTGAAAGTCATAGAACTGTAGGGATTGGAAGGGACGTCTAGAGGTCATTGAGTCCAACCCCCTGCCAAAGCAGCTCCCTAGCCCAGGTTGCACAGGTAGGCGTCCAGGCGGGTCTTGAACGTCTCCAGAGAAGGAGACTCCACCACCTCTCTATGCAGCCTGTGCCAGTGCTCCGTCACTGCACTGGGAAGAAGTTCCCACACACATATGTGCAGAGCTTTCTATGCGTCAGTTTGTGGCCATATCCTCTTATCCTATCATCACACACTGCTGAGAAGAGTTCAGCCTCGTGTCTTTGCCTCCTGCTCCTTATCTATTTATAGGTGTGGACCAGATCTTATGCTAAGAGATAGCTTTAACCTTTGAACTTGAACACTTGGGAAAAATAACTGTATTGAAAGGGAGAGGATTTCTTTTAGTTACAGTGAAAAATGTAGGATAGGGATAAGTGGATCAACTGATCTATTTATTGGAAGAAAATCCACCTGATGGTGTAACTGGACTTCTATATTGAATTCTTAATTGTTGTCTGATTTCTGGGAAAGAATTTCAAGATAATGGTTAGGTAGGACAATTGATTAACTGAGATTCCATCCTCATGGTGAATCTCTGAACAATTTTTCATGTACTGTTCATCTACACTTTACAACACTTTGACTACTTTTTTTCTTTAAACTTACAGGAACTACTTGATTTTGGTGGTGTTTATGTTGGTTCTACAAAATCAATTCCATTTTTACTCCAGAACAAAGGACAGGCATGTACCAGAGTGGTGTTTGATTTTACCAAGTATAAGAATTTTCAACTTGATGTTAACAACCAGACAGGTATTGGCTTTTGCTATATCAGTTTTCATTGAATTAAAAAAAAAAAAGGGATAATGCTAAGAGAAAATCTGTGAGATATATGTGGTATATAAATTTTATGATTTACAGAAAACCTAAGCTAATTGTTTTATATTAAACATGTTTAATATAAAAAGTGACACTTGCTGAGATTAAGTATTCGGAAAACAGTTTCTGGTAGTTTTTTTTATTTTTGCTGATGGTTGCAAGGGCCAATAATGATGTCTGAATATCCTCACACCAGTTAAAATAAAATTACATAACAAAAAAACCCCAATATTGACTATACTCATTTTCTATTCTTGGACTTGTAGCCCCTGTTTTGACAGTGTTTACTTTTCAGTTTCTTACTCTTCATTTGTTCTTGCTCGTACTTTTTATAATTCAGTCATTGTGTCATTACCTGTGCTCTACTCAAACATGAGATTTTTCAGCTATGTTCGTTCAGCCTCTTGTCCTTGATAGCTTGAGAAATTCAAACATTTTCTTATGCAAGCCAATATTTTAACATTTATATCCTTATGTAGAGCTAAATGTGGATGATCACAAAAAAAAAATAATCTGAAGAGAACAAAGGGTTTTTCTTACCATATAATAGATTTCTAAGGGTAAATGAAGGCCCCTAGTCAGGTATCTTCTCTTAGAGGTCTGTTAAACTGTCTATGACAGACAACTAGCCAGATTGGGAATTGATTCATTACATGTGATTTCTAGGTCAGACCTTGTTCTTGAAACAAGTAATGTAATATCCACTGTGGTCCCTTTCTTTCAAATAGTTTGGTTCCAGACTGAAAGTTGACTTGAGAGGAGAGAAATACACCTTATGCTTCTGTCAGTCCTTTAAAAACTTTAGAACCCAAAAGCCAAAATAATTAAGGAAGCCTTATTGATAAACTTCTATAGGTTAGACCTAAAAGTCATTTTGAGAAAAAAAACCCTTGAGCCAAGTATGTTATGACTTTAATGAAAGTTATTGGTGATTACCACTTCTCAAAATTACTCCCAGAATGCTTATGAAAATATTGCATTCATTTGTATATTGATGATGATTTTTTGCTGTGTGTATATGTATTAGGCATCACTTAGAATTGCTACGGTTATTACAACATTGATATTTAGTACAAAGACATCTGTAACTGGATTCTGACTTTTGTTTGACAGAGTTTGACACCTGTTCTTCAAAGCCTTATTTGCATTCAGTTACTTTACAGGGGAAGTCATCTCTTCAGTGCTCATTGTCCTTCATGCCAAAAGAGGTAAGCTTATGAAGCAGTGATGGTTAAGCTGAATTAAAATTATGCTCTGTGATGTTTCTGTAATGAGGCAATATAGAAGTTCTGGATGCACATTGTAGAGTGTGCAATAACTTTTCAATAGTAATCTCATTCTTAAGAAATAACATTCTGAAAATACTTTTTATATTATTTTGCTCATTTCCTAAAATGAATGCATACACAAAGAAATTACATTTTCAGTGACTTTAAAAAGGGGAATGTGTATACTTAAGTTGACCTGTCTTACCATGTATTCATTAAACTATTCCACAGTTTGATAACCCCCTTCTATTTGCAGCTGTTTGTGCTTACTTCAAATCCACAAAAGGCTGTAAAAAAAAAAAAGTAGTATTTTTATGTGTCACAAAGATAGTAAAGTTGTTTTCTAATGGAATTATTTAAATAAATTGAAGATGAGAGACTACAGGTTAGTTTTACGCCAAGAAAATTGTATTTTATTGACAGTAGGTATCAATAGGGAACACTCAATGGTTGAGATTTAGTATTTGTTGTAATAACATTTTATAAATGGAGGTTTTAGGGATTTTCATGTATTTGGAGAACAATGAACTGAAAAGAATAGTCTTGATATTATGAAACTCAACAAACCTGTTGCATTAGTTGCATTTTTACCTTAAAAATAAATTAATTATAAAATAGTACATCTTTGAAGGGTTAACAATATTCTTTTCTCATCTGTGTCTACCTTCTCTGAGAGCTTCCCAAATCTCCCGAGTTTTCCTTCCTTTATTTTTATTTTTTAGATCATTAGATGAAATTAGTCAAATAGTCGTTGTCTTTGTAGAGATTTCCTCTGTTTGTGGAATAGATGAGAATAAAGTAATGACTTCACAAATGCTATTTTAATTTTGCTGAGCGAGTGGTTGATATTATCTTTTTGTTTGATTCAGCATCATAGAAAATTCAGAATTTCTATAAAAATAAAATGCTCAAACATACCAATAGAAAAATTACAAATAGGATGTGAAACATTAGTTTAGAACACACAATAGTCTCTAATAAATAACACAAGGATATGTACAATGTGTAAGACTTAATTGTTATGATGGGTTAACTTCTAAGGCCTCTGTTTCAATTTATCACAGAATCACAGTATGATTTAAGTTGGAGGGACCTCCAAAGCCCATCTAGCCCCACCCCTCTACTGTGGCCAGGGTTGACCCCCACCAGCTCAGGCTGCCCTGGGCCCCGTCCAATCTGGCCTTGAGCACCTCCAGGGGTTGGACACCAATGCTTCTCTGGACTGCCTGTGCCAGGGCCTCACCAACCTCTCTGTGAAAAATTTTCTCCTGACATCTAGCCTAAATTTCATCTCTTTTAGTTTAAAGTTCACTCTCCTTGTCCTGTATTATCAGACCATGTAAAAAGTTGGTCTCCTTCCTGACTATGACCTTTTTAAGTACTGGAAGGCCTTGATGAGGTCTCTCTGGAGACTTCTCCAAACCAAACAAGCCCATCTCCCTTAATTAACCTTTCTATAGAAGAGTGATACTCCAGCCCTTTGATTGTCTTTGTGATCCACTTCAGTAGTTTTATTTTCATAAAACTGTTTAACTTAAACTCCACAGCAGGGGGTTCACACTGGGTGGGCCTCCAAATGAAACTGTTCTATGATTCTATGACCTGCAAGGTATATTTCTAATCTACATTGTAGATGTAGTTTACTTTTTCTTCTTCCCTTTTCATCTTGTTAGATAAAATTACGTAATTATGTATGAGCTCTAAAACACTGTCATATTGAGATGAGCTATAACTTGAAATTTGGCAGCTCTGTTTCTGTTTACTGCATGGGATTTATCTAGTGATAATCCTGCTGTACAAACTGATTCTTTATTCTCCACTGCACTAGAAAGTAGTGCAACACACCTTCCAGGAGTACTCCTTCTAGGCTAGTGAAATATCAACTCTATAAAATCTTAAATGACCCTTATTCCCCTAAAACTATTAAAGTCAGGATTTTGCGTTTCCCCCAGTACTCCATTTCCTATGGCTATAAGTGATCTCTATTGCTATTTTCTTGCCTAGTTTTATCCAATCTAGCAGCGTAAGAGGAAACAGAAGTGATTAAGCATATAGAGTATGTACTATTTCTGAATATATTTTTTCACTTTAACATCTCAGCATCTCTGACTGTCATTTGTGAATAGTGGTATGGTAACCTAACTGAAAACAAGGTTATACTAGTTGCTAGCCAGCTTTAATTGTGGTATAAATTTCAAGGGGGTAATTTTTTGTTTAGCCTTGAGCATATATATATATTGCTGCTTTTTTTTTGTGAACAGATCAGCTTTATTTATAAATAAGGGGGTAAAGGACTTCAGAGGTCTCTATCCTGGGGTGCCTTATGCATCATTAACAATTACTGTGTACTGTTTTTGCATTTTTTTTTCCAATTTCAGTTGTTTCCATATGCACACATCCTTTCTGTTGCTTTCCCTTTACTCTGTGCTGGTTAATCCCAGTGTGAACCCAGTGCTTCCCATTTTGCTGTGAAGCATTGCTTGCCTGGCTTGGGAAGCTTACACATTACTTGGCAGGACATTCCCAAATACACGTACAACTTAAAACCCTCTGGTTGTTACACATAAACATCATTGAGCAGATCTGATACCTGGAAGCAGTAGCACTGATTACTGTGGAAGAACGGTAACCTTGATAACTAAATGTGTTACCCAGTATGGCATGACTAAAGGAAGCATCTGGAAGCATGTGTACCCCTAGGATGCTGTTGCTTTTCTTTAGCTTCTGCAAATTTGCATAGTAATAAAAACAAACACCAGCATAATTTAGTTAAGAAAGCAGAGCAGGTACCAGCATCTTTTATTGTCATCAGCAAGTAGTGAGAGTTTCTGATTCGATGCAAGTTCCCCATTGGATCTGATTTTTAATATTCTACTGCATCTGGATTTCCTCCTCTCATCAGATTTCTTACTTTTCTGACTGTCCAATGTTGAAAAATCTCTAGGTCTTTCCTCTCTGTTGAGATCACTCTATTCAAGTTTCACAGTTACTAGTGCTATTTCCCACCTCCCTACTTGTACAACTGTTTCTCTGATCTCATCACTGTTTTCTGGATGGCTGTTTTCTGACTGAACTTACCTGCTGCAAAACCTCTATATTCACTAAGATGAATTCTTTTCTGTCTGCAGCCTGGTTCTACTAAAACTTCCTTCTGCTGTTGTCATAACTACTGACAATACTACCCTGTAAACAAAAAGAAAAAACACTGGATTGTTTTTTTTGATAACAGATACTAGAAATAATGAATCAGTCTTGAGTTCTCCTGCTAACAATCACAGAATCACCTTGGCAATTGATTTCCTTCTATATCAGAATACTTTAAATCAACAAACTAATTACAAAATCATGTAGTGGCTTAGGTTGGAACCTTAAAGATCTTCTAGCCCCACCCCTCTGATGTGGGCAGGGCTACCCTCTACCAGCTCAGGCCACCCAGGGCCCAGTCCAACCTGGCCTTGAGCACCTCTAAGGATCAGGCACCACAGCTTCTCTGGACTGTCTACACCAGGGTCTTGCCACTCTCAGTGAAAAACTTTCTCCTGACATCTAGCCTAAATTTCATCTCTTTTAGTTTAAAACCATTCTCCCTTGTCCTTTAATTATCAGACCATGTGAAAATTGGTCTCCTTCCTGACTATAACCTCCTTTTTAAGTACTGGAAGGCCTTGAGGAGGTGTCCTTGGATCCTTCTCCAAACTGAACAAGCCCAGCTCACTCAACCTTTCTTCATGACAGGTGCTCCAGCACTTTGATGATCTCTGTGGTCCTTCTCTGGACCTGCTCCTGCTGGTCCAAGCAGGCATATGGAAACTCTGAATAGCTCCCACACTTTGTAGTAAAACGTAGGAGGAACAATTAAATTCAACATCTAAAGACATTCCTAAAGAGAAGATGCATGGCAAGTTTTTAAAATATCATATGTGAATTTTGACATCTCTCTCCCACTCATTTAAACAGTGAAATGAAATTGTTAAGGGTAGGAGCTGCTTCATTCTTGTTTCTCTAGCCTCTCAGAAAGTGAGAGAAAGCTCTCTATCTCACTAGAAAGAGTTTAACATTGGGATTCATTTGCAATTATTGCTAGAGTCATGTAAGTGGGAACAATATAAAAAATATAAACGGGTAAGCTGGCAGACCCTCTTAGTATCTCCTGCTTGTGAAGGCTATATGATCCTTTCTCTTCTGTTTCGTTGTACTTTTAATGGAGTATCCCTCAAATAATGATTGTTTCAGTTTTTTTTTCACTTCAGTTTAGCTAGCTGTACGTCTGATTTGTTATGCAGGGTTTTCGTTTCAGGTGGTAAAACAAAATGTCATGGTGGTTTTAACAATGGCATCAAACAGAAAATATGAACATTTGCCCAAATACTTGCTGGAGCTACCCTTGCCCTGTCCAATAAGTAAGGCTTTCTGACTTTGACACATACTCTGCAAGCTAGATTCTGCTACCTGTGTAGGAAACACGGAGGAACCCTTTGTTTCTCTTTTGTACAAGAGAAGTAGGCTGTATGTGAGCACAGTGAATGAGTATTTGCTCAGTGGTGATTTTTGGTTCTTTGTTGTCTCTGTGCTTTACAAGGGTGGATGATTCATCTGCTAGCAGCAGTGTCATGAAAGTTCTAATAAGGCAAAAAGGGAAGAAACAAGGTGCAGGAGTATGCTCCTTTTTAAAAAAAAAAAAGAAAAACAACAAAAAAGCAGCTGGAAAAGAGCAAATTCCAGCATCTTGGAAAAAAGACAAATTACACAGCTGTGCAGTAATGAGGCCTGTGAGAGCTTTGATTGAGACAAATGGAGAAAGTCACACCTGTCAGTGCTTATTGGTTAGGCTTTATACAGGAAAGTGGCAGGTGGTGTTTATTTATTTATTATTTGCTATTGATAATAATGGAATTGTTTATTTTTAGTGAACAGAATTTATAGATAAGAAATTATAAGGGAAACCAGATGTGAAACTACAAAATACTGAGTATTGTTGATGCACCATCTTGGTGTACTGCTCTGTAGCTTAATTTTAATGTTTCAAATAGTGGATTTGACCACTTGTTGCATTATCTGTTATGCTGCTTATAAGTGATAGCCAGGGAGTTTAGATTGCATTAAAATGTATGTATATTTGAAGGAAAAGCTAACGTTAAGTCCTAGAATTTGAGTATATATTTTGTATACAGCTACAGTATGTAAGCACTTGGTTCTTCAGTACCATTTTTATTGTGGTTTAGTTTAACTTTTAATCTTTTTATTGTATGTTACACTTCTGGAGTCACTGTTGAAATCTGTTGCTAGTGCTATAAATAACATTTAAAATGATTCTCAAACACAAAAAATTAGTGATTTCTAATGCTTCAAGATATTTGAACAGTGTACTAATTAGGTGGTAAATACAACAGTGTTTTACTTTATAGGTGTTTTAAATTAATTTTAATCCTTGGTTTACTGTCTGACTTGCAGTTCTCTGTGGTAGTGTATGTAAAAGCAAACCTTGTAATTCTAGGGAGACGTGATGTATTTTTTGTGCTATTTAAAGTATTTGATTTCTGGATTTGAAAGTGAAATTTTTGCTCAATCTTGATCATATGCTATGTTATAATAATTACTAGCACTTTTTTTTTTTAAATGTATAAAACATTCTTGCATTTGGGTGCTTAGTAAATATGGTAACAGGTTTGGAAAAATTTTTTTTCTTCTCTCGTTTTCCTAAATCTGACAATTGTGGTTTTCTTTTTTTTTTCTTTTCTTTTTCTTTTTTTTTAAATTCTAGGGCATTCACTTCATTTTAAGTGCCTTTATATTTCTTGGGTCCTGGGGTAACACTTTCACCTTTGGTTTATTTTGTTGTACTGAGTATTTAGGCCTGAGTCCAGAAAGCACTCAGCTATATTCACTTTCCAGTGTTGTGCTTAGAGCTGTCATCTACACTGTAACTAAACTTCGATATTTTGTAAAACTCAAATGAATTTGGGTAGCAGAGCTTTCTTGATCAAAACATCTTCTTAAAATTCTATATTTATTTAGTAATTCTAAGAAATAATTTATCTTGTAAATGACCAGAAAACGAAATACTGCAGAAATATGTTCTATTTAAAGAACTGTTGTCTTCTCATGGCTTCCTACACTAGTGTATCTTTTGTATGTGGACATATAACAAACTGCTTTGTTACACATTACTGTTCTTTTTAAAGCTTCTTTTGAAATATTTTAATTGTGAAGACTATCCCTTTCCGATTGACATGCATAATTAGATTAAATCAGGATAGGAAAAATATTTCATGTTATATTAATAACCGAGTGCTTGCGAAAGAACTTGTACTAGGCTGCTTGCTTCTCATCCTTTTCTCCTTGTATCCTCTGATTTACAAAGTTAAACATAGGTTTCAGAAGAATATCTCAACAGATAAATAACCATAAATTATTCGTGGATTGTTTAAAGTGTAACTGCAAGTCCAGTAATAATTTTATAGTTGTTGGATTTTTTAAAATGTCATTAATGTTGTGCATTATGTAATATAATAGAGAATTTTCCATTTTTGAAGTATTGGAGATTGAAAGAAAATTGCGCAGTAAGTTTGTTTTAAGTACATTTAAAAAGAAAAATGATTGTGATTGCAAAGCAGTAAGAAAAAGCTTTCAGTTCTGTTTCAGTAATGTTTATGCATGTATATGATCATAATACAATTTCTATACATAAATATAAGAATCATCTTTCATTTTGAGTGTTATTAGTTACTGTGCAGTTAATGAATCAAATGTATTTATGAATCAGTCTCAAGCTATATGACTTGTTCTCTTTTATGTGAATCCACTTCTATGAGTTGTCTTGGTTCTGTCTTTACACTATTCTCCTTCAGAGCAAATGTTAGGTTATCAGTGAATGTGAAGATCTACATGTAGTGATTCAAGCTGTTGATTTTGATCGCCAGTTCAAAGCAAATAAAACCCTTGCTTCACAATAGAAGTGAAAGAAATTGATCAGATATTGGGAATGGCAAAGCAAATTTTGAAAAGCTGCTTTGGAAGAAGGATGAAGGGATTCCATCTCTTCTTGACTAACCCGAATGCACTGAACAGTAGTGCTACAGGCACTACTCTTTTGTATAATCATTTAAGTTATAATATTTTGAACATTTTAATTTTACCAAGCTTTTTAGGGCTTGAAAAATTAAATTGTTATATTTGTATGCCTGTCATACAGGGAGGGTAAGAATGGAAAAAATTTTCCAGATCAGTTGTTTATACTGTATTATTATTATTTTGGCAGTAGTGTTGCAAGTATTAGAATTGCCCATGTAGGGTGTGCGTGCTGGCTATAGGCTTCTGCCAGGGCTGGCTGTAATTTTTGAACCTGAGATGTGTGCTGGGATGTGAGGTCATCTTTTTCTTTATGGTGAGCTGTGCTGCTTGGGAGATGAGTTATTGATATCTGCAGCAGATTGCATTTTACATTTTAGAAGATGAATGCTGGGCATATGTGAACAATGCAGGAAACTTGGACAGCTTGAGGAGTGTGATAGAGGCTTTTGACAGGGTCTGGTCTGTAACTGTTAAAACAAGATGCTTGACCTAATGAGAGTCCTGGAAAATTTCCCTTTCTCTCACAGGCTCACTTTGAAGTTGTTTTCTAAATGTGCATTTTAACAAGGTTACCAAGTATTCAGCTTTAATTTATCAAACTTCACATGTGTTTTCTGAAAACATTTTAAGTGATTTTTGATTTCAAATTTTCCACATGTAATGCTTTTTAGTTTCAACTGTGAGAAAATATAGTCAGTTGTTTGTCTAAAACTGCAAAGAACCACTGTCGTGAAGTAGAACATATTTCAAACATACTTTGAAGTGATGGGAGCTTCTACTTTAAGAAGAAAATATCCTTTTTAGTATATTTTTTAAATTATTTTCATATTATGTTGGTGTAAATTGGATTTTCTTTATGTGGGTTGTTTTTGTGGTATTAAAAATAGCAGCATACTTAAACTGTATCAGGAGATTTATTACTCAATCTTTGCTAATCGTATGACTCAATGTTAGTTACTAAATTTTAAATGTAATTCCATCTTAATTTTTTAAAGTGTAATTCTGTGTTATAAAATCTAATCAGATCTGAATTATCAGTGTTAACATGAGAGTGCTGTGATCTTGCTAGAAAATTCCCCTCACCTCATGTTGGCATTTTACTAAACACAAGGTTCAGAACACAGGCTGCTCACCAGGAGCATGTAATTCTGTGTTACAAATGCTGTTGGAACTCCAAACATTATAAATTCTGTGTTCTGGATTCTCATTATCTAAGTTCTGTGTTGAGTCTCTGTTGTAAAAGAATATTTGCCTCAATTTCTGTGGTAGGGTTGTATTTTTTTTCCTGTCACTTATATATTTTGCTCACTAGCATATTTACAAAAGTAAAGCATTATGCATGATTCCCTGTGGTATTTGGAGGCTTTTAAATGATTTATATTTTCTTTATATACCTGGTTTTACTTCAAATTTTAAACAGCACACAGATTTTATAGGCCAGAGTCCTTTTTGAAGATTTCAGTGTCCTTCAAGGTGAAAACAGCTGTAGAATTTGAAGTACCCCATAGTGTCTTTACGGTAGAAAGTTTGTTTTTTCTTATATTACCTTTTTTATCTTTTTTTTTTTTGTCTGGAGAGCATGCTGTAAAGTTTGTCCTTGAAAAGATTGCATGACAGATAAGAAATGCCTCCTTGAGAAGTGCACTGTGAAATAAATTAGGCCTCTTGAGTGCATAATCTGTGGGTATGGGGGAAGGGAGGAAGAAGAGAATTTTGAGTAAAATTAAATATTCTCTTCAAATTCTATAAACTTAGGAGGTAATGTTACTGCTGACCTAAGGCAGGGTTCAAAACCAATGGAATTTGGAATGCTGAAAGTCAATGAGGTTCCATGATGGTGTTTTTAGCAATGTCTATTTTAACTCTTATTTGACTTGGATGTCTGAGCCCATGCTGCTTGTGCTGAGCCTTTCTCTTCAACATTTGAAATGACTTAATTTATGTAGCTTTATTTCCCCCTATTTGCTCATGGTTATGTCACAGTTCCAATCTTTATTATTGTTCAGATTGCAAAGGAACACAGAATGGTGACTTACCAGAAACCTCATCTGTAGGTGTGCTGATAACCCCAATTCTTTTGAGCATACAATTTTTTTCCTTAGTAGATAAAATATGGCTTTTCGTTATGCAATGAATAGTAATGAAAATCCTATTATCATTGTGATCAGCTTCAATGTTAATTTTGATGATTATGAAATAGTAATGAGAAACAGTAGTAGCACTCAGGTGGTTCAAGAAATGCCAGCTTCTTTGGGAAAGTAACCACAATGATATTTGTCCTTTAGGTGGCGGCATATGACTTCGTTCTTCCAGTTAACACTCGGTGTGACCTTCCATTGCTACAGCAATGCTCTGCATCTGCAACTTCTCTTGGACCAGTAAAGCATATCATTGCTCCACAGCCACAGGAGGTGACTGTGGATATTCCAGTCTGTAGAGTTAAAGGAGTTGGTAGGTAAACTAGGAACCTTAAGAGAGTGGTGAATGCTTACATTTGTGATGTTTTTTCTTGTGTTCTAATTGCAGAGAATTACCTTTTAACTTGCATGCTCCTTCCCCTTCCAAAAAAAAAAAAAGCCAAGCAAAACAGCAAAACCACAAAGAAGATGACAATGGAAGGCTGAAAATTTTTGAATTACTGTATAATTTGTAAATTTCTTGGAAACGTGAGTTTTTTTCAATGTGGATTTGTATTTTTAAACATATATAAAGCTGTGCTTTCTGTAAATCCCGTGACGTATGCTAGAGAATGTTTGTTTGTTTTTGTTGCCATTTTCCTATATCAGTTTTCCAGTTCTTCAATTTAAATAAAAACAAATGAAAAAACATCAAAGTTTGGTTTTTGATCCATCTCCAGTGAGTATTTTTGGACCTTAACAAGCAGATCCTGACACTGACATCCTGTTTGCTTTTGTGTGCACTCTTTTGGCCTTCTGTTGTTAGCTGTTCTGCACTTTACTTATTCCTGGGTGTGGCAATGAGAACATAGCATTTCTAATTACAATCACAGAAACATTGGAATTTGTTAATAGCTAAATTTACAGGCACTTTGTCTGCAGTAAGAAATTAATATCTAAATTCTTCTCTGCTTTTTTTAAAACAATTTCTTTTTCTCTTTCATCTCCTGTCTGTTTCCATCAAATATATAAACCTCTATATAGTGAATATTTGAATTCACTAGCTTTTCTCATCTCAGTTTTTAGTATGCATTTACTCTCTATTTGAGAATAAGACTTGGGTGTTGATGTTCATGTATGTTTATAAAATGCTGTTTGGAATGCTGTTGGAATGTAATGTTTATAAAATCTCAGGAGCACCAAAGGGTACCTGGCTGATATAATTCATAATGTGGACTATGAGCAGCTCCTATTTATTTTTGTCCCTAAATGAAGATTTCAAAGGAAGTCTTCCTTACTCAAAAGTTAAATCATCAAGTCATTTCAAGGTCTCTCAGATTTCTTTGGAATCACTGAGGATGTGAGGGATATAATTTCACATTGCTTCCACATATCTCTGTTCTGTTTGTTCTTAAACTACATATAATTATGCATATTAGTATGAAGTTACTATGGATCATTCCTCTAAAAAGTTTTGAATAAGTAATTGCTAGTGCAGATGTGATTTATGTAATTGGAAGAAAAATACCCTCTAATTTTCTATTTTTATGGAATTTGACTCTATACAACCATTATGTCTTACTAATGAACGACACTCTTAGCTAAGAATTGCAGTAAATTTAATATTCTGCCAAATAGAGCAGAAACAGAATTGAATAAAAGTTTTTTTTTTACAGTAGCTGTGTTAGTAGTCAACAAGAGACAATCATACTAAAATGAATCTAAGATACTTTCAGTGCTTTGTAATTGGCTAGTTTCTATTTAAATTTGAGTATTGGAATTGTGTTCTTACACAGCATTTTGAGGGACTGGGAGGGAGTAATCTGAATAAATAAATAATCTTTTCATGTGATTGTACAGATACAGGCAACTAGTCAGATAATTTGTACCATTAAAAGCAAACTGATAATTACTATATTCTAAAAACTTACCATTTGTCTGTTCTTGATTCATCATTTCAGATTATCACTTCACGAATTACATGTGGGTATGAAGATGTTTGAACTTGAAAGTTTTCATTTGGCAACTAATTCTCTCTACTTTGTGTAATGACAAATTTATTTTTTTCCTATAATTTTTTCTTCTGACAGATTTTCTGATTGCTTAGGATTTAGACTGCCCAAAGCAGTGTGACTGGCACCTAAATCCATAGCATGTATCCAATGTTTGTACTCAGAAAAGAATCGCTATGATCTCAGAGAAGTCAAATCTATCCTTTAACTTCAGTGTAATAAATGTTTTCAATCAATCATAGATTGCTTTCCCCCTCCCCCTTTTTATTTTTAAATAAAAATATAAAAGCAAGGTTTTTAGAGTGTTTCATTGTCTTGGAGGGTATGCAGATCTCTTACTTAAGGACTTAACAACTAATTATTAATGTGAGGAAACACTGAGCAAGCAAAAAAGCAAAACAGAAAACTCAGCCTGAGCCCTACCTGTTTGAGACAAAAAGGAAGAACACGTAGTATCCATTTAAAGACCCTACAAGTATAGTGACTTTTTACAATTGATCTGACTTTTAGTTTCTTCATGGAGTTGCTTATGTCTCCCCTATCCCCTGACTCCTTCTTCATTCTTGCTGTGTTTTCCTTGCACAGACAATTTCTACAGGAAGTGTTGACTCCATGACTAACAGAGTTGCACGTTACTTGGTGAAACCATTATTCCAAACTTGAGGTTTCCACTCTAAAACAATATTACATTACAGTGTTTTCTAGCTCATTGACTGAATATGGTAACAAATTGAATACTCTTAAGGGAACATATATCTTTGTTTTTTTCCTGAATCTCTGCTCATACTCACCCAGTTCATACTCTGTCATGTTTTCTTTACTTCAGCTACGTAATACTAAGAAATTGCTGTTATCTTTCAAGTCTTTTTAGTGAATACTGTCACAAATGCATTTTACAACTACTGAAGTAATACAGTGTCTGGAAGCAAAATTAGTGGACTTGGGTGTGCATATATAATTTTATGAAAGTAATATTCTGCAATTTTTATTGTAAAGAAAATGTACAAATGAATGTAACTAAAGTAAACTCCTGAAGATATTCTAAGGTCCTCTTTTAAAAATGAGCATTGCTTTTGATCTCTGAAGTATGCTTGTGAATGTAGAGTCTGCATGTCCTTGAATTCGTTTGTAACAGGAAGATCATGTGATACTGTTTACAGTGTCCTTACACAAAGGAGAGCTGCTATACATGTAGTAGCTGTAAAATTAAAATCATTTGAACGTGATTTAAGGGTCATATAAGTGAGAAAGTTACTATGGTGATTTATGTTATATGGGAACAATAGAATAAACTACACCGTTACAAAAGGGGGAGACATAATCCTATTAAGTATGTGCAGAAACAGTGATTTTACGAAGGTATTTTGGGGATGTTTGTCAAAACAATGCTGTATAAATATCTTTAATTTTTTCAACAGTGCTTAAATCACCACTGGAGTTCTCCTCAATGAAACTTATATTTACACGACATTCAAGTGGTATACATTCAAAAATCCCTGACGAAAGTCTGGATTCTCAGGTATATAAATGCAAGTGTTATTGCCTGTATCTTTTAGTTGCTTAAAAAATGACTTGGAAAATGTACCAAAATGAATTGGAAATTGTTGCATTCATTTATGGTCTAAAAATATGCAATTATATATTTTAAATATTTTTCAGTTGTCATTCTGTTCAGCTTTTGATTTTGTATTTGTCTTTTTGTATTTGTCTTTGACCACCACAAAATTTTCTAGATCTCAAAGCTGGGCTCCTCCTGGCTTTCTGATGTATGGAAAATCATAGGTACCATGAGAGAGAGCAGCTCTGTGATAAAGGAATGGGTTATTTTGTCGTTGTTCCCACTGTTTTCTGACTGGATTGAAAAAATAGGTTTTGAAAATCTATTTTGAACTTTAAAAAATTTAAATATTTGAATACCTGTGAGTTTTTTATTTTATGAGTCCTGTGTTTAGCTCTTACTGTTCTTCGTTCATATCAGGAAAAACATTTGTATTTTGCTAAGCACCCCACTGTGTTTTCAATGTTTTGATCTGTTTACATAACATAAATGGCTTATTTTTTTTTTCCCAATTATGGAAATGCAATTAACATGGCAAACAACTGGAAATCATTTAGTCTGCACAGATAGGCATACTCATTTCATCACCTTACCATAAACTGGGTTCTTAGTTTCTAGTGCTTTCTTGCTTTAAATGTAATCTGATTGAAAAAGAACGTGTCAAGTATCGTGGTGCTTGCTGCTTTTCCCTCTTTCATCACGCCCTCCTTTCTCTGTAAATATTTACAGAAACTCGACCTGAAGAATATCTCAAGGCAACAGCTGATGTGGAAGTTGAATTGTGATGATGGAGGCAAAAATATAGAAGATGGTATTTTTAAATTTAGTCAGCAGAGAGGATTTCTTGATCCAGGACAGAAAATCAGTATTGCTGTATTCTTCTGCTCTTGTAAGTAGTTTTGTTAGTTCTTTTACAGATAATTTGGACAACTTTGTCATTTTCATAGTTTTTTTTTTTAATCACTTTTTGTGATAAAAGATGACTAGCACTCTGAGTTAACACGAGTAAAAGGCTTATTGAAGTTCTGAGAAAATAAAACACTGCAGACCTAACACAAAACATTGAGTCTACTTTGCAGGTAGAACACATCAAAGAGTAGGATGCCTGAATTGTTTTCAGTACTACCTGTTATTGTTCACTTGGGTAAACTGTCTTCAAATGCTTAAGCTTTCCAAGAATACTTAGAGTGCGATTCCTTTATTATTATTATTTTTTCTTAATAGTCAGAATTTGGATAAGAATAGAAATTCCCTACCTCAAAAAGATGTAAAATCAGTTTAGGTATATTATTTTGTGAGTAGTTTGCACAGGCAAGCAGACACTAAGTTAAAAGCATAAGATACATTTCTGACAAAGCTTGGGAGCATCCAGGAAGATGATAACCAACAACATATACAAGGAGAGAAATTGCAGAAAATGAATATTAAAGTTATGTGTTATACCCAGTCATATATTTTCCATGGGGAGTATTGTAAAACTGTACTTGAGCTGCTGAAGCACCTCATAGAACTAAGAGTGGTATTGATAATTTAAAGTTTATACTGGTGGCTCCAGCTTTGTTGAAAAGAAGGATGGTTTTCTTGTTGACTGTATGTGATATATTACGTGTTGCTCTGTGTACACATTGTAAATATGCAAGAGCAGTATTTATCGCGTGTGTGGATTGCAGTTGCTGTACTTCAGAAAGTTTTTCCATTATGTGTTGCCTTCTTGATAACTTTTGTTTTCAGCTTATGGTTGGGCTATGAATTTTGTCTCCTGAAATGGAAAAGTATCTATCTTATACATAATGAACTTTCCAGAACTATTTAGAAGATGGTTGGTTTCTTTTTTTTAGTAAGAAATCCTGTTTTTTCTGAAATATTTCAGTGTACATACAATCATACATTATCTGGAAATTTTTTGACAAATCAGTATTTGCAGTTATGGTTTCATTATACATCTGAGTTGTCCATGATGTATAATTTTAGAAATAGGCCTTTACATTGCATCATTAAATTTTATATTATTGCAAACTAAACTGCTAGATGATAGTTAAATACTTATTTACTAATTTACTTTTGTATGTTTGAGTGAAAATATTTAGAAAACGTTTGTATTTCTGATGCATCAGTTAGTCTTCTTTTCCCATATGTTCCTCAAAAGTTAATTGCTAGAACTGTGTTGTTTGTGAAGCAACCATGAGAATGTATTCACTGTAATTCGTTTTTTCTTACTTTATGTTCTATTTTTTACTTATATTATACTTGGTTCTGGTGTAATATTTGGTTTTGGAGTCAAGTGATGGAGTCCTATCTTCATCTGGTCTGTGCAGGACCTCAATTTTTAGTGATAATGTGTTAGCAAAGTAAACACAAACAAAAATGTTTGTTAAATAAGGAATAAAACATCCAAAGATAGTAGATAATTGAAGGAATATGTTGTCCCAGAAAAAATATTAGAATATAGAAATCAGAAGATGATAAATAGTGGGATCAGAATGGCACGAGAACTGGATTACTCACAGAATGGTATAATAAGAGAAAAACCTGGAAGTTATTTATTTTCACATGTCCAATTCTATGAAGTTATAGAAATGTGAGCTTGGAATCTCATTTTTCTTTCAAAGGATGTAAGGATCTATTTAACGTAAGTTAAATACAATTTATAAAATAAATAAAGATCATTAAGGAAAGTGGTTTAGACAGAAGAAACACTTTGACTAAACTTCTGAATTTTTGAGAAAATGTTGAGATGCATGTCTGCAAAAAATAAGTTAAAGAAATCAAGCAGCAAAACCAGACTGTGACCCCAGGTCTCTGAACTAAGAATATAGAGTAAAGGAAGAGAATTATAGAAGGATGAAAAGTGAAAAATAAACACTCATAATCTCCTGTTGCTTTTTGAAGTGTAATAAAAAAATACTCCTTGTTTTCTCTAATTTTCTTTGCATATTTTTCTTGCTTTGATAAATTTCTACTTTACTTTCAATAGAGTGTTANTGTTGCTTTTTGAAGTGTAGTAAAAAAATACTCCTAGTTTTCTCTAATTTTCTTTGCATATTTTTCTTGCTTTGATAAATTTCTACTTTACTCTCAATAGTTATATTTTTTCTGTGCTCTTTCAATTCATAAAACCTACAAAATAAGTGTTGTAACTTAGAAGTATTCTAATAAGGATTTATGGAGAATATGCATTTGGATGGAGTAATTGTGGATTGTACGAAAATAATCACTTGTGAAGAACACACAAACATTTTTATTTGCTTCCTATTTACATAAGAAATTCTATAGATGTGTTTTGCATTTATTTGGTTAACATGTATAGCTTGGAAAGAAAAGAAAGGAATTACTTTCAGAAGTAATTAACATGCAATTAAATCATTGGTATTGCTTTTCGTCATGGTCAGGGGAATACTACACTTGGGAGATAAAAATAAGAAGACTGTTTTTCTGGATCTGATTATTTTAGGGTCTGGATGGATAGCGTCTCATTTTCTCCTGTTTCTATGTAATACTGTAGCATTAAAGATGGAGGAATTGTTGTAGTCCTTTTTCTTCTACTCTTTAATGCACCAGCTGGGGAGATATAATGTGAAAATCAAAGGAGGAAAAAATCAGTTCATATAATGGTTGTGCAAGTTACATGTTTATATTGTGAGAATGTATTAAGTCTGAAGCTAAGAAAAGCATGCAAATAAAATACAGTATTTTAAATTATGGAATCAATTGTTTATGGAAATGTAAACAGATACAGAAGCAATGCTAGTAAATAATTGTCATTTGAAGTTGTTTATGTTTTTACTGTTTTCCTTCATCTTTTATTTACAGAATATCATAAGTAATTGTAAAAGTCAATTACTCTTAATTTGATATTCATAATGTTTTCTCATGATCTGCAGCCTTCTTGTAGTATATCTTCATTGAAAATAATTACTCTTCTAATAGAAAATTAAGAGGAACAAAATCCATATGATAGACCCAATTTGTGAGGAGGTTTTTTCTGATCAACTTCATAGGTTTGTACTTGTTTGATGTTTTCCTGTGTGGGAAGAACACGCCTTAAAAAGAACCTGCTTCTCTAAAAGATGAAAACTTTCAACTTTTTGGTTTGTCTTAGAAAATGTCATGTGGATTTGTTTCTAAACACAAGAAGTATTCATCTGCTAGTGAAAATGTTTTTCTCTTTTGCTACTTTTTCAGCAGATGGGAATAACTGAAAATTTGGAATGCGACTCTTTCCTGTTTGGAGTAACTGTTTGATAGTCTAACAGTTGGTAAAGGCAGTGCCTTGCTTTGTTTTGTCAATGAAGGAAAATGTGCTTTTGCCATCTAATAGAAAAGTGTCTTGCAGCAGTGAGAAGGATGATGTGAGAATAGATATAGCACAAGGAAACACGGAAAGATTTTAATGGATTTGTGATAAATTAGATATTTGGATTTATGGTTTTCTACAAGAGTTTATTCTAAACTTTCTTAATAATAAATCTTCTGATACAACATTTGCTATACATATGCACATATATATATATGTTAAACTTCATTTCAATTAAGAAGTACAGTTGGTGACTGTTTTTAAAGTTCTTACCATAACTCTTGTTGTTAAATAGTTGTTAAATTTATAGTAAATATATACATCTAAATTTTTTAACAGCTTGTCCTGGGACATATGCAGCTGAAATGTCAGTGTGTCTAAATGATAATCCATCACGTTACAAAGTAACATTGTCTGGTACTGTAAAGTCACCAAAAATAGATTTTGATCCGCCCTGTTTAATGCTGATGCCAGTTCCTCTGAATGTGAAAATTGAATCAACCATCAAAATTATTCCACGAGATTATTTAAGGTAAAAGTCTCAAAGTACGTTTATTACAGAAATTCTAGTCATTCTTGTTTTCCATTCACTCCTGAAAAAGTGTAGTAGTATGGAACTTACTCAGTAGTTGCATCTGAAAGGATTCCATATTGGCTTGGTCTGTCTGGCATTGTGACTTCAGAACTGGAACCTACAATTACATAACCAGGGAAGGAATCTTTACATATCTTGACAAAATTCCACTTGATATCTCTATGGTAAAACTTACTTGAATATTCAAATGCCTTAACATGTGATAATGCAATCTAATATGTACGAGTGAAAGATTTAGGTTTAGAAAACCTCTGAGAAAGCATCAGTAAGGGAGTAACACTTAAGTCTTTTAGCACAGTGAGTAGACATTGCTCTTTATTTGGATGTTGAGCTATTGTGCTCAATCCTAAAATATTGAGATACATTTGTACAAAGCAAATCTGAGGAAATTCTTCAGTTTTGCTTCATTTGTATGTCAGAACTGAAGTTAATTATATATTTATTTGTAAAAAGCACTTTCATAGGTGTGTTAATCTGTGAACCAAATTCATTACTCTCATTCTTTGTGCACAATCACCATTGCTACTTATTTTTAACACAGGAAATCACGAATTCAGGTTGAACTTCCAGAGCTTGAACTTGAAGATGGTGACAGGATTTCCCCTTTTTCTGTACAGTTCTCAGAAGGACAAGATATTGTTCTTTCATCAGATGGTACCAATATGGAACTAAGTTGTCATATAAACTTCGAATCATCTAGTCCAGTGTCATTTCTAGGGAATATTTTCTTCATTGATAAGGATGAAAACAGGTAATAAGTGCAAATCAGACTTACTTGGGGGTATGATCTAAACTGTCAGAGGAGGATATAAAAGGATTTAAGGTCCCTAAGATAATATTTCTTAAAAGTTGTCATGCTATGGTCTTATTTTATTTATACCTTTACTAGTAATTCTTCTGTCTCCTTCAGTCTTCTAAGATTGCTTCAGAGGCACATGCCCTTGATTCAACAAATCCTGATGATTTCTACTTCAAAGTATTCTGCTTTTTGTAAAATGCCTTATTAAGTGTTGCAGTCCGTTCTATGCTGGATTTCACTGTGGTATGATTTTGGTTTGAGCTGAACAGAAATTTTATTTCACTGAGCCTCCCTCCAACATATGAAAATTATTATTATTATAAATTTTAAACACTGAAATGTTTATGGCAGTGTAGAGTCTCTTTTCTGGTTTTTTCCTAAGATAAAAAGATGCTGACGTGTATCGTATATTTGCAAATCTTTATATGTTAGAAGAATCACTCAAATTTCAGTCCAATCAGAAGCTTAAGATGTTCCTCTTGTACCCAAGATTTCAAGAAGAGACATTTCTGATTAACTTAGGTGACCTGTAAGGGATTTTACTTTGAAGACTAGGAAAGTAGAGCTGTTTAGAAGCACTCACCAAGTAAAGATAGAAAGACAGGGGCAAATGCATTGCAAGTAAGAATTAAATTTTGCTAGAAAGTAGCAAACAAACTGTAACTTGTTATCCCTCCATCTCTGTCTTTCCTTGGTCTTCTGCTCTCCACATTGTCCTCCTTTTTTTCCTTTCTCTTCCTTGATACTTTGAGCTGTGTTGCTTTTTGATCTCCAGTCTCTCTGGCAAAATATGGAAAATTGACGACGTCTTCCTCAGTGCTGATACATCAGCCTTTTGTACTTGTTTAAAGTAGGCATTGCCAGAGTAAAGAGGCAGATGGCATGTGCTTTATGTTTTACTATTTTTTTTCAGTTTTTCCATAGTTCTGGAATTATGTGGGAATATAAGTCCCATCTTTAAAAAATACTTAAGAATTTATGTGGTCTAATTCTGTTTAATGCTTGAAGTTCAAACTCAGGTGAAGGTATAGAACTTTAGTTCCTTTAATGACAGCTGTGTTTTTCCACAGTTAGAATCTATTTTGTGTTGAGGACAGGTTACCAGTGTGTAATTCATACATCTTAGATTTTAAAAGTAGTGGTCTGCTTTTTAAGCAACTTTATTGGTGAAAAACTATCCACAAGGTCTCCTCTTCCTCTAGTAAATGGAGAGTATTGTATGTTTAGAATTGGTCTATTTAGGTCATGTCTTTCCTTCATGGAATAAATGAGTGTATGTATTTGGAGGAGAGTGTGACATCATGTAGAAAAGCTGTTCCTGCAGTTGTTATTTTCAGTGAAGGCTGAAATATCTCACTCTACAGCATAGAATGTGAATTTCTTAAAGCATAATAAGTTTTATTTTGTTTTGAAGGAAGGGCTGCACACAATTCAGTTACTGCTGCTCATATTGGAATAGTTTTTTTATATTTCTATATGCAGATCATCAGCCAGTAAACCCTTATTTATTTTATTTAGTTGTAAGATTTAATCATTGTGTAGGATGTGATTCATAAATGTGTTCTAAAGCTTGAAGTAATTATGAGAAAAGGATAATCTGGGAATATGATGAGGTCTGAAATATAGAAACATAGTGGCTGAGGAGACAATATTTAATTAAAATAACTTTGTATGTGATGCACTAACAGCTTCTTAAGTCTTGATATAGACAAATAATCCTTTCTACTTTGTGTAATAAAATCTTTTCCATAAATGTCATTAAAATGAAGTAAAGGGTACCACCCTTAAATGCAAACTTAATGAGTTTTTGAAAAAAGTTGCAAAATAAAAGTCAACATAGTAACATTGAAAGGAATTGATGTTTTTCACCATGAAGATGAAAAAAAAAAAAAAAAAGAATGAAAAATCACCTTAAAAATACTGTATTCTTTTTAAAATGTTTTTTTTTTTTTTTTAATTTTTTTTTGGTTGTTTTTAAAGACAGTACAAACAATGTTGGTTTACTGGCATGTATTTGAGTTCCTGTCAGTGAGCTCCAGGTTGGTGTGGGCTTTAGGAGCAGTTGATATAAAATGTGAACAGAAATGAATGAAATAACACTGAATCCATAACAATGTGTGCTCTTAGTGTGCTAAGATTATTCATGTTGGCTTTTGGAAGGAATTATTTTTATCTCAACCAGAAAGAATTCTTAACCTCAATTGAAAAAGTCTAAATAGGCACCTGATTCTCTATCTGGAACATATAATTCAGCTTCTTTACAACTGTTAATATGTTCAGTGCATTGAAATTCCACTTTGCACTTTCTCTGTTAGTAGCATTTCTATTCTTACCTTCATATTTACACTCATTCTTCGTCCTCCTTCCTGTTCATGAGAGATATATGAAATGTGTCTGAACCTCAAAAGTGACTCAGCTGATGATGTAGGCATTTGAGCAGTTAGTTTTAAACTGTTCTGTTAACTGAAGTCTTTTAAGAAGATAGGATTTTGGGGCCTTCTCAGCCTTCAAAAATAGAACAATGAAAGTAAACCATAATCTGCATAAGATGAAATTGGTCTTGATTAGATTCCTGGGCTCTTTGATAGACCACAATATTTTACAGCATCAGTTGCTGAAGACATATTAATTTTTCAGGTATTCTCCCTTTATATTTTTATTTTCAAAGCAATAAAATTGTATTTTTAATTATTTGAAGACATTTTAAACTACACCATTTTATGTCCTGTCTTGTAGGACGGAATTAAAATATTTACCTGTTTTGGTAAAAACACATCCTCTGTTTAACTGCATGTAAAAGGATGTTACTTATACTTTACACAGTTTTGCTTTTCTAAATCCAGGCTTAAAATTTAAGTTGATTTGCATAGTTGTTATGAAGTCCATGTAAATAATGATTTTTCCTGTAAATCAGAGTGAGCACTGGGTAAGGGATAGATACTGCTGACTTTATAGAAAACATTGACATTGTGCTTGCCTTTGATGTGGCAATCATGTTTTAGAGGAAAAATAACTTTCTGTGTAGCTGTAAAAGGAGGCAGATAAATAATATATTTTTCCTGTAGGCAAGTAATTTACAGTGTGCATAGATTACATTAAATGGATCATAAGAAAATGCATTAATATTGATTTAATGACTGCCTTACATGAGAACTTGCAGTTAATTTCAATTACTACTTTTAATCTCTATTCTCCCTTTTGCCTCCAAAGCAGAGTAAATGGCATTTTGTTTCACAGGGCTGATATAAAAAGATAACACAATTCAAGAAAGTCTTGACTAAGTATAAAAGAAATGGTAGAAATACTTTACTATGACAATTATTTCTTTCAACTTGAAAAAACTAAATTAAAAAAAGCCTTTGAGTGTGATTTAACACCAATGCACAACTAAACACCACCATGCTGTGCTCCCACTCTCCTTCCTCAGGGGAGAAAATAGCAT
>VXAB01002731.1:0-12364 GCA_013399175.1 Odontophorus gujanensis | reverse complement strand
GGAGGAGGGGAAGAGCAAAAAGAAATAAAAGCAAACTAAAACTGCCTTCCTCCCATTCATGATCTTCTGCCTCATCCCGTCTTGAGAAGCACAGGGAGATGGAGAATGGAGGCTGTGGTCAGTACATAACACTTTGTCTACACCGCTCCTTCCTACTGCTGCCTCACACGGGTCCCTGTCACAATGCTGTCCTTCCTGAACTGTTCCCACACGGGTTTCCTAGAGGTTGTAGTTCTTTCAGCACTTCTTCAGGGGGATGTCCTGCTGCTCCATGGGCCTCTTCTGGGCTGCAGGAGAAAGAAACCCCAAACCACTTACAGGGTGGGTAGATGCATTGCCGTGATCACTGATGTCACAAATATGTTGTAGTCTGTGATTCCCATGTTCCACAGTTCTCCGTCCCTTGGGATCTGGGGAAACTCATGCTATTTCTGATTTTGTTCATTGTTGGAAGCTCAGGAAGACATAATGTGATGGACATTAACCTCTAATAAAAACATAGTGAA
The DNA here is from genome assembly GCA_013399175.1 of Odontophorus gujanensis. Lineage (NCBI taxonomy): Eukaryota > Metazoa > Chordata > Aves > Galliformes > Odontophoridae > Odontophorus > Odontophorus gujanensis. Next base: position 11,858 of record VXAB01002731.1, on the reverse strand, counting down.
ACTGAGACATGATCATTAAAAGGTTCCCACTTATGAATTCCTTCCAGTTCTTTTGTAGTCTCAGATCTCAGTGTTTCATGAAAGGAAGCATTGTTAACTTCTTCGGGAAATGTGCCTAAACTTTAGCTTGGCAGTCTCCTTTTAGTAGGCTCATAGCTATCAGCCCTATCTAATTGCTTTTCAGAGACAAAGGTCATTTATTTCATAAACTCTAACTCTTGGAGTTAAGGATTAGTTTTATATTCATGCTCCATAGTAAATAAATTCTGATGTGAAGATACGCTACTCTTCTCATTTCAGCATGTGCAACCTCATCCATGTACTTAGTTACTAAACCAGGAGAGAGGAGAAAAGAAGTGGTCTGAACGTTTTATTTCTGTGTTCTTGTGTTGACGTATTTCGATTGCCATGGCTAAATAGAAAACTATTACCTTATGTTTTGTTTTGAACAGATTTTCACTTCAGGTTGCTGCAACAGCAGAGAATTGTCTTCTTACTACATACTCATATTTGGCGTTGCACTGCTCTGAACAGCAGATTACCTTGATAAACAGTAAGTAGTCAGCATACTGCCTCCTTGTATTATATTATGTCTGGAGCATCTCCATTATTGTTATATGTGTTTTCAGTATGATAACAGGCATGCTATCCTTAGGGTAAGTATTTTGCCTCATTAATGACACAGGGATGCTGCAGTTAAGTATTTAGGACAGTTTAATAGCTTCTTGTTGAAATGAAGAAAATCCATATAGATGAACAGATAATGTTTATTGAAAAATATTAGACAAAATGAAATCTTAAAGAGTACTGTGAAGTTTTTAAATAGAAGTAGTGAAAAGAGCCCAAACAATAGACAGCAAATCAGCATGATTTATATTATATTGATAGGATGTGGTTATATACAGCTAGATATGTTCTGAAGAAAGCCAAGGAGAAGAAAGCTACATGATATTATGGTAAAATGCAATAATTAATTGACTTTTGGGATTGATTTTCAGTATTTTTACTGTCTTAGAAGACTGGAGAGCATAGAAGTATTTTAAGACCTGTTAAAATCCATCATCACAGACTAGAAATTTGTAACGCATCTCTCTGGCTGCCTGTGTCTGTCTCAGCCTGCCCCACCAGTCCTCTCTTTCCTGTCTCAGTGTTCTGCAACCTCTTTGTGTGGATCTGTACTTATGGGAAGAGATTAGGAACATACTATAATTCAAATCAGAAGGGAACTTTGGCAGTCATCTAGTCTAACCTCCTACTCAAGGGGGTTTAAGTATGGGGTGAAGTATATTTTCTATAGTTGATATCTGGTATATTTTGATGAAACAGGCAAGTTTTTCAGGTAAGCAGATAATTCCTTAGGTCTCAAGTAGATTTTACTTTGAAGACTGGTTTCTAAGATGGCTTTGACTTAAAATATGTCTTACTCATACCATCCAAGAGAAAATAGCTCACAATTGTGAAGCTGGAAAACTCATTAACGTTAAGAGGAAATTATTTTTTCGGATACAGAAAACAGTTAATATGCACAGATCATGTTATAAATTACTGAAGATGAGAAAGGGGAAAAAGTATTGTCTACTGCAAATATTTATTTATTTATTTTGTGACTAATAGGTCATTTTTCCAGAGTTGTTCTTTAGAGAGGCTTTGTGGCTTTTCCTTGTGAGTTAAGCCAAAGATTTGAGGCCCTTAAAACTGATTATTTCTGTTCTTTAGTGATTCCTTATTACTTTTTTTACAATGTCAGTTTTGGAAATACTTATGGCTGAATTCTTTGTCTGTGTTATGTCTTTGTGCAGATTATTTTGGTCTGAAATGCTGTTTATTGTGATTGAACCACATCTATACATTTTAGTGCCTTTGAAAGCTATTCAATAAGCCTTTACTTTAACATATCTAACCACATGCTCTTCTGTTTTTTTTCTTTTTTGCCCCCAAACCTGTAAATAACCATGTCAGCAATCAAAAATAATAATAATAATAAAAAAGATAAACATAGAGAGTTTTTCCTTCTCTTTCAGTTATGTTACTTCATTAGAATCCACAATGGATTACTCTGACATCAGTGGTCACTAGTTGAGAGCCCTTTGATCCTATGATAGGATGTTATGCCAGATTGCAGTGTAGCCTATGTGGCTCTAGCATTAATATTTGTAAATCCTGGTGGAACTAATGTACATGTATTCAGAGTGGGCTATCCAGTAGAACTCTTCTGCAAAGTGATGAGTGAATGAATATAGTATCCCAATGTTAAAACATGAAACTTGTGCTATATCAATGGCCGACTGTTACTGTGTTGTCTCACTGTAGGCCACTCTGCAGTGTAGGATATTCTGCATTCATCTTCCTGGTCAACAAAAATATATATTAATGCATTTACTGTAGCTATATACTGATGGTACATCCTATCTTGAAACCTAGTTCTGTAACCTGTTCTATGTCATGTAGTTGTAAGATGCATTTCTTTCAAGATTAGGCAAGTGAGGTATGTTTTTCACTCTGAATATTTCCTGTGCTTCTATTTATGAAATTTTTATTTCTATGTTTAACATCTGTTATGTGAAGGGTTTTATTTTTGCATTGGTATTTGAGGAATTATTTTTCTGCTTTTATTTTGTGGTAGAAGGATATGGACTTTTTTGAATAAAGCAGTAAGTAAAGAGAATACTTTAAAAAGATAAATTAATAGGGATTTTAGCCTTCGGAGATTGAGGCTAAAAAGTTTAAGTGGTGAAATTAATTTCTGATAATGTAATTGAGGTGATTTGTGACCTCGGGATAAATTTCTTCATGGATACATGGGAAGTATTGATTAAGAAATGCATTTCCTCATGCCTGTGCTTACACAAAAGTTCCACTGTGAAATTTATTTTCCTTCACATGGACATTTTTAAAAATGAAAGCAGAATCAGCAAAATCTTATCTTACGTACGTTCATATTTATTCTATACAGAAAACCATTTGTTTTGAAATTTTTAGTTGGTATTTAAGACAAGAGAACTTGAAAAATCATTCAGATTTTTGATGCCTGTTCCACAAGATTATCTAGTAAAGAATGTCTTATTTGAGGGCTGCTTTGAAAGTAATGCCTCCTATTTTATTACGTTGGACCACAGCATCAGAAATGGTTGTTGGTGGTATGGCAATGTTCAATAACATAAATGCCATTGCCATGTGACAAATGGCAATAGAGGGGCGCTCTTGACACAATAGTAGTCAAGACTATTGACTCTTGACACTGACATGGCAGTGCATATGAAGCAAAGGTGTGTCACTGAATTCCTCCATGTGGAAAAAATGGCACCCACTGACATTCATCAACCCTTGCTGAATGTGTTAGGAGAACAAACAGTGGATATGAGCACAGCGAGGCAGTGTGTGGTGCATTTCAGCAGTTCTGGATGGCTATGCAGATTTTTATGAGTGGCATGCAGACTTTTGTCCACCTCTGGTGAAAATGCAGAGCTAATGGTGCTAACTACTTTGAAAAATACAGTTTTGCAGTTGAAAATTTTCTCTATCAATTAGTGTTATTGTGCTCTTTGTTATCCGGTTATTTGATTTAATTAAAGCCTAAAATAAGGAAAAGTATAAAACAGATATTTATTTGCAGACTGTTAGAGCACTAACGGTAGCATTATACTCAACTACTCCTTGTAATCTTGCTTTATAGATAAAGAACGCAGTAGTGGAGATGTTGTTCTGCATCCAATTTATTCTCCACAATCACTTTCCTGTAGTACTTCCTTGAGTTCCTTTGGTCCAGCTGCTGAAATATATGATTCCTGGTCAGGTATGGTACAGCTGCTCACTTGAAATTCTTTGACCTCTTGCAACTACATTTCAGCTTATTGCTTTTTATTACTTCAGAGAAATATATTTCACATTTGTACCCTTTGCTAAAAATGCTTCTGCATGTTTTATCTATGAATACAGGGGAGGCTTTTCTCTCCTGTGACACCATGGCAAACCTGGCCTAGAGTCTGACAAGCAGAAAAGACTCTCCTGACTTTTAACAGATTAAATAGAAGGGAAAGTATTTAAAAACAAACATTCAAACAAAGAATACAATGGTCTCATTTACAATAAAATGTCCATGGAGTAGTCAGCAAGAAAGTCAGTACTGAACAGACCTAAGGGGTTAGTTGCTAAAGAGGTCATGTTTCTATAGTCATGAACTAACTAACCATGGAGAAGTCAGGCTGGACTTGAACGCTTCTACTATATTTATGATGAAGTACTGTATAAAAGCAAGCGTTATCACTGGGACTTGGTTAAGGTGCTACTCTATGTAATTAAGATTAGCAGGTCGCTGTAAAGTTTCAAGAAACTATTATCTGAGGCTGTTGACAGCCCTTTCAGCTGCTAGTTTTACGGACAGAAAGTTAGAACAGCTGAAGTTACTGTGGCTGTTTCATTAATGGTAGATTCTACCACTTTCGCAGATATGCAGATATTTGTCTAATCATAAATATGCCTAACCAGGACAATTAAGTTAGTTAAATGTATTAAAAATTAACTTTCTGTCAATGTGGTTCATTTGTAGTGGAATGATCTAAGACATGTTAAAAAGAACAACAGTTTCAGATATGAAAATGCAATAATCTCTGGCAAAGCATCAGTGACAATACAAGAGAATAACCTTGTCAACTAGCCAAACTGCACAAATATCTGTCTACATGATCATCTTATTAAGAACCTGGCTCTTGCTTGCATTTCCTTGTATTGTTTTTCTTTCTCCACAAATCCTAACCAAATATTTTTTTCAATGTGCAAGGCATTGACTAGTTTATTTTTGCATAATTTAGTGAGACAATAAAACTACAATAGTAGAGTTGATTTCATCTCTAAAGATGAATTTTATCTAAGCTATTTGTACTGGATTGTATTGTTACCTTTTATGCAACAGTATTTTTGTACCAAAACATAGTAATAGTGTGCAGTCTTAGCTTTAACCAGATCAAGATGGAGGAGAGAGAAGACCTAGCAAGGGGGGAAAGTCTGAAGACTTACTGGTCAGGGAGTAAGCTTAGTTGTACCTATACAACGCCTGATAAACCGCTTGAACATAATTCAGCTACTGAGCCACGCTGTGTGGCTGGGGTGAGGAACTATCATTGACTAGTTGGCAAAGCATTAGCTACTGGAACTGCATGCAAGATTTTTATGATTTGTCTCTTGTTTTGAAAGCCTAGTCTGATTTTTTCTTTTTTTTTCCTGATTGGATAGTAACCTAAGTGAAATTAGATTGCAAAAATATATATATATATTTATACCCAGGAAATATACACATCACTTAACATTGTTTGCTCTTAAAATAAATGGATTGTCAGTCAGTCAGTTTTTTTTTTTTTTTCTGAGAACCTCTGTGTTTAAAAAAATACAAAATATCTTTATATTAGTCCAAGATAGGAAAATAAGGAATCTTTTTCTTTCTTTCTTCTTTTTTCTTTCCTCTATCATTCAGAGTCAGATATTACTCTTGAAGGAGATGAAAGTGATGAGAAGATGAGTGAAGAGAGCGAAACTGACAGTCAAAGTGATGGGAGAAAAAATAAATCTGAATTATCATTTTTTCCTAATAAGGACAAAAAAGAGATCATTTTCTTTCAGAAAACTGTAGCTGCTGTTCAGAATTGGTTCACTCTCTTTGGCTGGTCAAAGGGACCAAATCCTACTTCAATACCACATTCACTAAGACGGTAATTCACATCTGCATAGAGCTAACTTGTATCTGCCTAATAGTATATAAAGATATATTGTATATAATCTGAACAGTATAGACACAGTCTAATGCATAGTCCTATATTAAGGTTGCAGCATACATATATGTATGTAAACATACTTAGCATATGTATATAAACTTGTAATTTAGGTGTCATTTTTCAGTTTCAGAAATACGTTTCTAAACACAATGCAGTGTATGTGAAATATGCAGTTAAAACTAGATACCCCACTTTAATCTGAAATTTATTTTCCCCTCAGAATGAACACAATTCTATCATTTGTTTCTCCTTTGTTGGCATATATAACTTTTAAGCAATGTCTTTTTTTTCCCCCCACATTAGAAACAGATGGGAAAACAAACATAATCAACAGTTTTGCAAACACTCTGGAAATGTATTTATCTTAGTGGCATCACTTAGTTGATCCTGTCTGTTCTGGTACTCAGTAACATAGAAACCACTCTTCTGGGACACATGTAGGCATTTATAAGGCTGATAGAAATCAGTTATGTTTGGCAGAAAGCAGTGATAAAAACAGTCATGTGTTTATTGTTTCACATAAACTTATTAACTGTTCCATGCATTTCAAATTTCTGTGGAAATAGAAAAGTAGTATACTTGTCAGCCTTCTTGCAGACTCTTCTGTATCATGCTTTATTAGATTTATGATTGTCAATGATGAAATAATTTAACGTTAGGTTGTTTTGTTCCTTTAAAAGAGTAATACCAGAAACTTTTTCTCTCTTAGTGATATTCGTAAAGTCCACATGGCTTCTTCCCAAGAAAAGACCTTTAAACACAATGTTGACAAAGATACTATTTATGACATGATATTCCACCTGAGTGGACAGACGTTACCAGGCATTACACTGAGCCGATCATTGCCCCTTGATCCAGTTGAACGAATGATGCAGCTCCACCTGCAGTATTCCACGTTGCTTACTTTCCTTCAGTAAGTACATGAGTGGTAAAATTTCTATCATTTCCCACTTTTTATTAGTGTAGTTCAAGCATAATTTAACTAAACTGTAGCTTTAGGGACTCTTTTATGCCACATTTTCTGTAAGACTTTTGCATTATACATTTTAACTAATTTTTACTAAGGTCCTCTGCAGGTACCACTAACTGAGATATCCTTTGATAGTATTAATTCAACACAGGGACTCCAGAGGAACTCTGCTCCCCCAGTTATGAAAAAAGATGACAGTTAACCTCATCCCTTAGATTGAGCAGATAGGCTGAATAGATAATCAGATCAGATATGTTATGAATGACTTTGTTATTCCACTGATGCAAGTCTGATGCACTGATGTCACTGACACAGTCACGGGCTTTAGCAGTAATTTTTGTGAATTTTGTAATATAGTTGTCTTTCATATTTATAATACCAAGAAATGAGAACACTCCTCCTGCTGCTGAGCAGACTTAGACACTAGCAACCTTTACTGGCAGTCTTATTTTATCATGTAAAATGGAACAGCTGTGAAAGAGTTTGTCAATAAAAATTGACAAACTTCTTTATTGTTGTCTTTTGCCGTGGAATGGAAGACAATTATTTTCAGAGAAAGTATAATTTCATGAAATCTTTAAAGATCATCTGAAGCCCTCAATTCCCACATTTATGCATCTTTTTAGCACCTTCAGTAGTGTTCAAGGAGCTATCCTGCAATTTAAGATCTATTTACTTACTGTACTTAATACAAGCTTCTTCATTTGAAGATAAGGAGCAGTGATCCCATTATTTTATTGTATCCAAAATTACAACGAAACCAGTGTTTGATGCTTCTCATACAACAGGGTCAGAAGCCGTAGAGATACTTGTGTCTGCTGGTGCATGTTTCTCAAATTCTGGTTTTACAGCTGAAACAGTAGTGAATGTAGTACCATTGGCAAGTATTTTTTCCAGGATACCTATCAACAGGGCTACTCATAAGGGTATTAAATTCCAACTTTTAGAAACTTCATGGATATGGGAACTGGGCTGTATCCAGACAGGTTTAGTATTACATTAGATTATGCTGTACTTCAACCAAGATTAGATGTCATTTCATATTTCTGGATGGTTCAGCAGCATATTTTTAGGTAAAACATCTCTTAGAAACCTGATCTATAAATCAAGTGAGATAAAAATAAGGAGTTTACTATTCTTGATCTGAAGAATGGTGTTAATTACTTACTTTAAAGTTATGAATTTTAGGGTAAGTCGATCCCAATCCCTTTTGTTAAGAGTAACAGCAATTGTAAAGAAATACTTAATTTGTTTTTAATTCAGTTCGTTGGGATTTTAAAAAGAGCCTTCGTCTTAATAAGTTTTGTCCTCTAACTCGCATATTCAGAGTAGGATTGGAACAGTAGCTGGATGGTCAGGGCTGAATTGATTATCTCCGTAAACAAATGCATCAATGAATGATATTGTCTGATGTCTAGAAATGAAAACATAATAGTGATCGTAGCAAAACCGTATAAATTGACACAGAACCAGACGTAGCTGAACTCCTTTGCTTGTATGTATTTTGCACTACATAATTAAACTGAAACTTAGTATTACTATATCTTATTAGTTTTTGCCCATTCTAATTTGAGTCCTAACAGATTTCTCCAAAGTTGTGCTTTATGGATATTCTTTTCCTACCAGTGCATTTAAGCATTACCTAGGATACTTGCATTTCTTCACTGGTTGCTATTTAATGGTGCTTTTGGATCCCATTGTAAAAATGTCAGATGTTTGTACTGCTGAGCTGTATGTAAAGATGGTAGGACAGAAAGAGTCAGCCTAGAGATGAGCAATTAATCTATAATCTGCCATCCCTGCCTATTCATTGTGATTTGTGGTAAGTGCAACTTTCCATCCTGTGGAAGCCCAGGAGAAGACACAGAGAATAGAAGCACAGTTTTCAACTTCACTAACTACTATTTTCTGGTCAGTGTGATTCAAATTAATTGTAATTCATCTTTCAAGTTTGTCAGCTACTGAACCAGGAGGACGTTTTCACTGTTTCAAATAACGTTCCAAGAATCAGTTTTATTTTTCTTGCTATCAGAAAGCTTATTTGGAACTTTACTGTGGCAGTTAAAAAAAAATAAAGGTCATTTTACAATATAAGTAGAATTAATTTGTGACCCTACTCTTTACCTGCTTGAATAGCTCCACATTTTTCTGATAGTGGGGACCCTAGACCTGGATGCAGTATGTCAGATGATGCCTTGAGTTCACAGTAGAGGGAAACAATCACCTCCCTTGCCCTTCTGGCCTCTTGTGATGCAGCCTACAGCAATATTGGCTTTCCGAGTTGCAAGCATATTCTGTTGGGTCATGTTGATCTTTTCCTCTACCAGAACCCCCAAGTCCTTCTCCACATGGGCTGCTCTCCTACTCTGTAATCATGTCTGAGATTTCCCTTACCAAGGTGCAGTACATTGTGCTTGGCCTTGTTGAACCTCATTTGGTTCACATGGGATCACTTTTCAAGCCCATTCAGGTCCTTCTGGATGCATTGGTATCCCTTCCTTCTGTTGTACTAGCTGCACCGTCCAGCCTTAGTGTCATCAGCAAATTTGCTGAGTGCACACAATCTCACTGTTGAGGTGGTTGATAAAGACGCTGAGGAGCAGTGAACTCAAGTCCTTAACTTCTGGCTCCACACAGGACCATCCAAAAATCAAACCCTAAGTTTGAGAGTGTTCTTCAAATGCTTCTTGAACTCTGACAGGCTCAGGGCTGTGACCACTGCCCCGGGGAGCCTATTCCAGTCCCTGATTACCCTCTCAGAGAAGAACCTTTTCCTAATTGCCGATCTGACCCTCCCCTGTTGCAGCTTCATGCAGTGATGATATATAACATTACTGTGTAAGTAACTTTTTTTGAGGATGAAAATCACTGATTGTACCAGTCTATCTACCAATTATAATCATTGAAAGGAAGATAGAGCATCTGAAAAGATGAAAGTTGTGTAGCTTCCTCCTTTTAGTGTTTGGAAGGAGATGAAATTTTGAAAGGATTTCAGAGAATAGAGCTTGTGATTTAATTGAAAAAGGGAATTTCAGACCTTTTGAGTTTTAGAACCAGGCTACTAACTTGATGCAATTTTGGGTTGCTGGTGAAATATTTCTGTTTTAAAACACATGCTGGATAATGTTATGAAACCTAATGTTTCAGTAATCTGACATTGTCAATATATAAAATACAAAGACAAAAGCATATTCTTACTGGCAATATATAATTCAGTGGGACGAGAAATAAGCTGTCATGCTTCAAATTTTAAACTATCTATACTGTATTATTTTAATGTACAAAGCAAATAGAATTTTCTTCTGTATGATACCAGAAAAGTATGATTACTTCATTTGTGTGAGGGTCTGGTTATACATATAACAAAAAAAGCTCATCCAATTATTTTCACATTAGCTGTTTTGGAAACACAGAAAGCAATGCAAATCTAGATATGCTAGAAGAATTTTTCTGACTTGGGCATTAGGAAACTGTTGTTCTATCCCAATCCTGAGAAAACATATTTTTCCCTTTTTCCATTTACATCAATTTATACATATTATTTCTTCAATTGGTTCTTTTAGCATTTGTGCTATTTATTGTAATGGCATTTTTTTCTGCACTTTTTTAATTGTATTTATTAGTCACTTGGGCAGATGACAGGTCAGTGTGACAATTAACAGAGTTTTGAAATACCTGTTTTTTGCACCCCTAAGACTTCTGGTGTCAGTTCTGCAGACAGATAGAAACATCATCGAGTTTTAATTCTACTGATGTTATGTAATAGTGGTCCTTCAGCTTTAACACAGAAATGCGTATTATGTTTTGATTCTTTGCACTGTAATCCTTCATGAAGGAGCAATTCTTATAAAGAATCATAGAATAATTAAGGTTGGAAAAGATCAGTAAGATCATGTAGTCCAACCCATCACTATCATGCCTACTAAACCCTGAAAGTGTCTTGCTTTTTGCATCAGATAGTTATAGGCATTGGAATTGAGCATAAATGTCATAAATAGGAGATATCTATTAAGCAATTATTAAATCTGGATCATTCATTCCAAGTGTACTCAGACAGAATAGCTTACACATAGATTGAATAAGCTGAAAAACTTAGCTACCTTACAAAGTGCTAACCTGTCTACTAGATTCTCAATATTTTTATGATTTCAGAAGTCGGGGAGCAAGTCTTCCCCATGTTATGCCAGAATACCTGTTTGAACCTGATGATTATAAGAAGTGGACTAAAATGCAAGCTGTGCTGCAGGTAGGTTTGTATTTTTTCCACATGCAAGTTTCTTGAGACCTGACAGACATTCTGTGTGGACCAAGAGTAATCCTACTGTGGTGACTGTTTTATATCACATAAATCTAAGCACGTGCATAAGAGTGAACAGAACTTTAAGCGGATGGTGATATTCATAACCTCCCAATTTTTTTCTTCAATTCCTTCTGATACCTGTTATTAATTTCTAATAGTATTTCTTTTTTCAAAATGGAATTAATTTTACTGCTTTCTACCTATTTTCCTATTTTATAAAAAAATGTCCATTGTGTTTATTCTCTATTCCAATTGCTACCTTCAGCTCCTGTCAATTCTGTAATGACCTTCTTATTCTTGAGGTAGTGTTAAATTGGAAATGGTTCTAGCGCGGATCACTATTGCGTTACAGCAAGCATATCACTCTTTTATACCATTGATTCATTATTGTTCTCTTGTGAATTTCCTATCCAAAATGTTGAAATTAATACTGAAAATAATTATTTCTCCTTAATGTGAAGGCTCATGCAGCTAACGTGAAAAAAGGAGTTGGGAAAAACTTAGTTATATTTAGCAACGAACAACTGTTAATTTTGGACGACAGTGTATTTGAGAACATCAGCAAACAAGCTTGGACAGACGTGCTGTTGCAGGTGTACAAGGTAAATTGTAGGTTCTTTCACTCCTTAAATTCTGAAAACCTGATGACAAAAAAAATACTTTAAAGGAGATTTTTCTTTTTTTTTTTCAAGCAGATTTTTAATTACTCCTCAAGCCTATTCGTCTTACATAGTGTCTATCTGAGTCTGTTTTAAATTAGAACACTTTCATTTTATTAGTTCTGAAATTAGCAGTGTGATAATCATGGAATCACAGAACTGTA
>VXAB01002730.1:16230-29376 GCA_013399175.1 Odontophorus gujanensis | reverse complement strand
TAAGATCATTTGCACTACATTTGTGAGTGTACAGTATGTTCTATAATTGTCTATTTAAGCAGAAAAGTGATGTTTAGTGTTTCAACAGTTCAGAACATAAATGTGTTCATTTTTTTTATTAGTATCAATGTTATCACTGTGATTTTTAAGAGGACATTTAAGGGAATTTTTAAAAACACAGTGAGTCTTCAGCATGATGAATTTGACATTCAGATTTCTTTTACAAGGTAGTTATACTAAAAATTAGGCTCATTTTAGACTATGTGTAGGTATTCATTTATTTTTCCTCATTTGTCACTACAACAATGAACGACAATTGTAAATCATACGAAGCTACAGGAATTCCTTGCCATTCTGGCATTTCAAGGATGACAGCAAAATAAACATCTGTATTAGTTTTTCTGTTATGTGTTTATGTTCTATATAAGGACTCAGATGTGAAAAGTCTGTTTGTTTGCTTGTTTGTGCTTTGGGAAGTGGGTTGTTTGCCAGCAGATTCTCAGTTTGCTAAATGAACTCAAGTCTCTGAATGAGAATACACTTTTTGTTATGACTTGGTCCTAACTGTTCCTCAAATCTCTCCAGGCAAAAATCATTGCTTATCAATAGTAGTCATATATTCCAGTCACAATGAAGAAGTTGTGCTCATCCAATTTTTACTGACAGTGCCACAATAGTGGGCTCAATGATTTATTACAATTCTGCTTATGAGCTACATATATCAATATTTTATTTTCTTTAAATTCTAGAGACAGTGTCTACTATGCATCACAATGTTGTCAACTTCAGTAAAGTATGATGCAAAGATAATGTTTTCATGATTTATTGACAGTGGGTCATATAATTACTAACTATGCATATGTCTGATTGATAGAAAGCATCAGACACTATGCAATGAAGCATGATTATAGCAATACAATTCAAATTCCTATCAAAATGAGATCTTAGTGAGGATTGAGTTGCAATCTTCTGACTCTAAGAAATGTAATTTTGCATTGTTTTTTATTTTTCATTGTTTTTTATTTTTTTTCATAAAAGCTGCAGAAAGAAATATATGTATAGATAGATAGATCTATTGAGTTTTAACCTTTCTGTTGTGTTCTGGAGACACCTGGCATTTGTCCTCAATGCCATATGTATCCATCCTGTATGTATATATGTATGCATGTAGAAAGACATATTCAAGTAGATATTCTGTACACTTTTTTACAGTGTGAGAGGTGATGTTAGTAGGTTGCTTTTTTTTTTTTACATCAATTGCGTTGAAGTAATCATTAGAAATTAAGGGTAAAGTTAAAGGATAATATTTTAAATCAGAGTTGCAATCACCGCAAGGGATAAAATCATAGAAGCACAAAAGTCATAAAATCCTTAGAGTTGGAAGGGTCCTTTAAAGCTCACCTAGTCCAACTTCCCCGTAATGAACAGGGGCATCCACAGCTAGATCAGGTTGTCCAAGGCCTTATCCAGTCTCACCTTGAGAGTCTCCGGAGACAGGACATCTGTCACATCACCAGGCAACCTGTTTCAGTATCTTATCACCCTTACTGTAAAAGGCTTTTTCCTTATATCTAACCTAAATCCACCCTTTTTAGCTTGAAATCATTTCCCCCTGTTCTATTGCCTCAGACCCTGCTAAGGAGTCTGTCCCCTTTTTTCCTATAGTTCCTATTTAGATACTGAAGGGCTGCTATAAAGTTACCACGGAGCCTTTTCTTCTCCAGGATGAAGAGCCCCAGCCCTCTCAGCCTGTCCTCATAGCAGAGGTGTTCCATCAATTGAAACATTTTTGTGGCCCTTCATTGTATTTGCTCCAACAGATCTACGACGCTCCTGGACTGAGAACTCCACATCTGGACTCCAGGTGGGGCCTCACCAGCACAGAGTAGGTGGCAGGATCACCGCCTTCAACCTGACTCCTATGCATCTTCTCGTGCAGCCTAGGACACAGTTGGCTTTCTGGGATGTGATGACACATTGCTGGTTCAAATCCATCTTCCCATCCACCAGCACCCCCAGGTCTTTTTTCAGCGGGGCCAGTTCTTCATCCTTCAAACAGTCTACTTATCAAATCCATATCATTCCAATTTGGAGAGAAGGATTGTCACCGGTTTACCAGGCTGGTTCGGCCCTGTTCCATGACTATTGGTGTGGGGGACCCATGCCCCAGGAAAGGGGAAGGAGGACAGGGAAAAGAGAAAAGGGGGATGGGACTAAACAGCGGCAACAATCTGAGGAGGAAAGCTAATTTACTAAATAAGATATCGGAAAGTGAAACAACATAATATAGTACAATATAATTGGAATTGAAGCTAATAAATCAAATAAAATGAGCAAGAGTGTGTCCGATAAACCGAAGGCCTTATGCCAACACTGAAGGTGAGACGGATAGCAAGCACCTGCTGCTGGGTCAATCCCAAAGGAAAGAGAGAAAGTCCCGTGACTACAGACAGTCTTTCCCTCTGAGCAGAAAAACATAAAAATGTGAAGTATCACACAGTCCTCTGGGGAATGTAGTTCTTCTCTTCTGAGACAGGCATATCCGTAACTATTGATGATCCACGCAGCTAGAGCATTGACTCTTTAACTCCCAATACACTACATGATGTTATGATGTGGAATATCAATAATATAACAAAAATCATAAAATCATGACAAGGATGTTGTGGGGTACCATGTCAAAGGCCTTACTAGAGTCCACACACATTACATCAGTGGCTCTTTCCTTGTCCACTGTTGCAGTGACACCATCATAAAATGTCACTAGATTTGTCAAACAGGATTTGCCCTTGGTGAAACTAGTCTGGCTCCCTATCACCTCCCTGCCTTCAACAGGCCTTAGCATAGCTTCTAGGAGCATCTGATCCATGATCTTTCCTGGCACAGAGGTGAAACTGACAAGTCAGTAGTTCACAGGTCATCATTTTTATCCTTCTTAAAAAGGGTGTGATGTTGCCTTTTTTGCAGTCACCAGGGACATCACCTGATTGCCATGACTTCTCAAGTATCATTGAGAGTGACTTGATGACTACATCAGATAACTCCCTTAGAACTCTGAGATGTATCTCATCAGGATTCGTAGATTTATGGATGTTCAGGTTCCTCATGTTGTCACAAACCTGATCTTTGCTTACAGAGGGATGGACATTGCTTCCCCAGTCACCTCCTACAAAACCAAACATTTGAGAGCTGTGTGAGAAGCAATTATCAGATAATATTGAGGCCTAAATCTTGTTAAGTACCTCAGCCTTCTCCTTGACTCTCGTTAACAACCTGCCTGTGTCACTCACCTGGGAGGGTACACTCTCCTGGACTTTCCTTTTCTGGTTGAGGTATCTGTAGAAGCCTTTCTTGTTCTTGGCAACCCTAGCCAAGTTCATTTCCAGCATGGCATTGGCATTCCCAACCACATTCTTACACAGCCTAGCAGCTTCCTTATACTCTTCACGTGGTATCTGTCCCTGTTTCCACTTCCTGTGTCTTTTCTTCTTGCTCTTCACTTTGATCAGAAGGTCCTAGTTCAGCCATACCAGTCTCTTGACTTGCTTTCCTGACTTGCTATACCTGGGGATGGAGAGCTCTTGCCTCGTGAGGAAAGCTTCCTTAAAAATCTGCCAGATCTGCTCTGCACCTGTACTCATGAGGATGATTTCCCAGGTTATTTGCTGACTAACTCCCTGAAAAACCGGAAGTTAGCTTTCCTAAAATTTAGCATCATAATTCTACTCTTTGCCTGTCTCATGTCCCTCCAGAGCATGAACTGAACCATAGCAGGGTCACTACAACCCAGGCAGCCTCCTTGTGTCAATATATCAGTTCATTTACATTGCTAACAGGTTCAGTATTGCATTCCCCCTGTGGCGCCATTTATTATTTGACTTAGGAAGTTGTCCTTAATGCTTTCTAGGGGCTATCTTGATTGCTTACAGCTCACAGATATCTGGGTGGTTGAAGTCCCCCAGCAGGATGAGCACTCGCGATCACACCTCCTGTAGCTGCAGGTAGAAGGTTTCACTGACAGGTTTGGCTTGATCAGATGGCCTGTAGTAGACACTGATCATAGGGTCCCCTTTGCTGCCTCACTCTCTGTCACCCATATGCTTTTTATTTGCTCATCACTGTTCCTGAGGGACAGCTCTTCACATTCTATTCTCTTCCTGATGTAGATAGCGACACCCCCTCCCATTCTTCATCGCTTGTCCCTTCTGAACATCTTGTAGCTGTTGATAGCCACATCTCTCAAGGCAGTGGTTCCTTCGAGGCCCCTGCTAGCACCCTGTCCCTCTAATCTAGCTATGCCATCCCAAACCTTACCATGGACCCTTCTCCCCTTTTGAGAAAGGCAAGCCCCATCCAGTGCACACAAACCCAGTGCCATGTTGTCAAAAAAAAAAATAATAATAATAATAATCTGGTGATGGCACCAGCCAGAATGCCAGGTATTTAAATATAAGTTCCTTTGTCTTGTTTCCATGTTCTTACCCAATAGAGAAGGCAGAGAAGACGATGTGCACAGTCAGTTCCTTCAGCCATTGTCCCAAGGCCCTTAAAGTCCCTTTTGATAGCCCTTGTCCCACATGTAGCTGCTTCATCTCTCCATATATGGAAAAGCAGTAAGGGGTTGCGGTTTGACAGCTGTATCAGGCTAGGTAGTTTCCCAGTGACATCATTCACCTGAGCCCCAGGAAGACAGTAGACTTACTGTACGAACAGGGTTTGCTCATCATATAGGATGTTCAGTTCCCTGTAAGGAGGGCTCACCTGCAACTAATATTTGTCTCTTCTTCAATAATGTAGTCTTGATGCTGGGAGAAGGCTTCTTGCCATTTGGTTTTGTTATTTTGTCTAGACTGAGTAGGCTGTTATCACCCACAAACAGGGCCACATACCTGTTATAGAGAGGCACCTGGTGGAGTGGAACAGGCAAGGACAGTTTTCATTTGCAGCTTCAAGGACAGACTTTTCTCCATCCACTCTTTTCCTTTGTGTTCTTGCTTCTAGCTTTGCAATATTTTCCTCAACCTGATGAGATACAGGCTGCTTTTTTGTATTTTTCTATTTGAAATAATCCATCTCTGCATGGCTAAATTGTGGTTTTCCTGCTCCTTCTTTTTGTCCCCAGTGACACATTTTAATCTATGTATTTCATCCTGTAGCCTGGCCACAAGGCAGAAGACTGCCTTCCTGCTCATATCTCACACGGTTGTTCTGACTACCATACCAGTGAAAGGCTCATNTCTTCCTGATGTAGATAGCGACACCCCCTCCCATTCTTCATCGCTTGTCCCTTCTGAACATCTTGTAGCTGTTGATAGCCACATCTCTCAAGGCAGTGGTTCCTTCGAGGCCCCTGCTAGCACCCTGTCCCTCTAATCTAGCTATGCCATCCCAAACCTTACCATGGACCCTTCTCCCCTTTTGAGAAAGGCAAGCCCCATCCAGTGCACACAAACCCAGTGCCATGTTGTCAAAAAAAAAAATAATAATAATAATAATCTGGTGATGGCACCAGCCAGAATGCCAGGTATTTAAATATAAGTTCCTTTGTCTTGTTTCCATGTTCTTACCCAATAGAGAAGGCAGAGAAGACGATGTGCACAGTCAGTTCCTTCAGCCATTGTCCCAAGGCCCTTAAAGTCCCTTTTGATAGCCCTTGTCCCACATGTAGCTGCTTCATCTCTCCATATATGGAAAAGCAGTAAGGGGTTGCGGTTTGACAGCTGTATCAGGCTAGGTAGTTTCCCAGTGACATCATTCACCTGAGCCCCAGGAAGACAGTAGACTTACTGTACGAACAGGGTTTGCTCATCATATAGGATGTTCAGTTCCCTGTAAGGAGGGCTCACCTGCAACTAATATTTGTCTCTTCTTCAATAATGTAGTCTTGATGCTGGGAGAAGGCTTCTTGCCATTTGGTTTTGTTATTTTGTCTAGACTGAGTAGGCTGTTATCACCCACAAACAGGGCCACATACCTGTTATAGAGAGGCACCTGGTGGAGTGGAACAGGCAAGGACAGTTTTCATTTGCAGCTTCAAGGACAGACTTTTCTCCATCCACTCTTTTCCTTTGTGTTCTTGCTTCTAGCTTTGCAATATTTTCCTCAACCTGATGAGATACAGGCTGCTTTTTTGTATTTTTCTATTTGAAATAATCCATCTCTGCATGGCTAAATTGTGGTTTTCCTGCTCCTTCTTTTTGTCCCCAGTGACACATTTTAATCTATGTATTTCATCCTGTAGCCTGGCCACAAGGCAGAAGACTGCCTTCCTGCTCATATCTCACACGGTTGTTCTGACTACCATACCAGTGAAAGGCTCATGCATTCTTCACAGCCAGAGGCCTGGAAGCTACATGGTTGCCTCTGAATTCAGTCAGGGTTACAACATCCATCCTGACATGGGAAAACATACTGGCTTCTATTTAAGTGTTGTAGTGGAAATGCTTGAACTAGTGATCAAGCACCTGGTAGGAAGGCCAGGCCAACCCAGAAGAGCTCAAGTACATGCAATATATACGAGTGACCAGAAGAAGTGAAGCCAGGATCTGCACCTTCCCAGACCTCAGGGCTGGTAGTGGAGGTGGGGGTATCTTTCTAGAGCTTCCTGCCTACCTGAGGTTTTCTGAAGGTAAATAGCCTTTTTCCTTTATTTTTGCACTCCCTGATGTTGTGCCTGAGTGCATTCTCACTTGCTGCAGCCTGGGATCTTGCTGCTCTACTGTCGTTGTGCTTTCCATTGCATTACAATCATATTACAGATGGTATAAGTCTCTTTTCTTCAATTATTACACTATTTTTCTCAGGAAAGCAGAGCTGATTTCTCTTCTTTACATCTCACAGTTTCTAATAGAAGCTGAATTCCCTGATTAAAATTAGTCAGGAAGTGGTGTGGCTGCATCTCGAGTGCTGTGTTCAGTTTTGGGCCCCTCACTACAAGAAAGACATTGNCTGTCTCATGTCCCTCCAGAGCATGAACTGAACCATAGCAGGGTCACTACAACCCAGGCAGCCTCCTTGTGTCAATATATCAGTTCATTTACATTGCTAACAGGTTCAGTATTGCATTCCCCCTGTGGCGCCATTTATTATTTGACTTAGGAAGTTGTCCTTAATGCTTTCTAGGGGCTATCTTGATTGCTTACAGCTCACAGATATCTGGGTGGTTGAAGTCCCCCAGCAGGATGAGCACTCGCGATCACACCTCCTGTAGCTGCAGGTAGAAGGTTTCACTGACCGGTTTGGCTTGATCAGATGGCCTGTAGTAGACACTGATCATAGGGTCCCCTTTGCTGCCTCACTCTCTGTCACCCATATGCTTTTTATTTGCTCATCACTGTTCCTGAGGGACAGCTCTTCACATTCTATTCTCTTCCTGATGTAGATAGCGACACCCCCTCCCATTCTTCATCGCTTGTCCCTTCTGAACATCTTGTAGCTGTTGATAGCCACATCTCTCAAGGCAGTGGTTCCTTCGAGGCCCCTGCTAGCACCCTGTCCCTCTAATCTAGCTATGCCATCCCAAACCTTACCATGGACCCTTCTCCCCTTTTGAGAAAGGCAAGCCCCATCCAGTGCACACAAACCCAGTGCCATGTTGTCAAAAAAAAAAATAATAATAATAATAATCTGGTGATGGCACCAGCCAGAATGCCAGGTATTTAAATATAAGTTCCTTTGTCTTGTTTCCATGTTCTTACCCAATAGAGAAGGCAGAGAAGACGATGTGCACAGTCAGTTCCTTCAGCCATTGTCCCAAGGCCCTTAAAGTCCCTTTTGATAGCCCTTGTCCCACATGTAGCTGCTTCATCTCTCCATATATGGAAAAGCAGTAAGGGGTTGCGGTTTGACAGCTGTATCAGGCTAGGTAGTTTCCCAGTGACATCATTCACCTGAGCCCCAGGAAGACAGTAGACTTACTGTACGAACAGGGTTTGCTCATCATATAGGATGTTCAGTTCCCTGTAAGGAGGGCTCACCTGCAACTAATATTTGTCTCTTCTTCAATAATGTAGTCTTGATGCTGGGAGAAGGCTTCTTGCCATTTGGTTTTGTTATTTTGTCTAGACTGAGTAGGCTGTTATCACCCACAAACAGGGCCACATACCTGTTATAGAGAGGCACCTGGTGGAGTGGAACAGGCAAGGACAGTTTTCATTTGCAGCTTCAAGGACAGACTTTTCTCCATCCACTCTTTTCCTTTGTGTTCTTGCTTCTAGCTTTGCAATATTTTCCTCAACCTGATGAGATACAGGCTGCTTTTTTGTATTTTTCTATTTGAAATAATCCATCTCTGCATGGCTAAATTGTGGTTTTCCTGCTCCTTCTTTTTGTCCCCAGTGACACATTTTAATCTATGTATTTCATCCTGTAGCCTGGCCACAAGGCAGAAGACTGCCTTCCTGCTCATATCTCACACGGTTGTTCTGACTACCATACCAGTGAAAGGCTCATGCATTCTTCACAGCCAGAGGCCTGGAAGCTACATGGTTGCCTCTGAATTCAGTCAGGGTTACAACATCCATCCTGACATGGGAAAACATACTGGCTTCTATTTAAGTGTTGTAGTGGAAATGCTTGAACTAGTGATCAAGCACCTGGTAGGAAGGCCAGGCCAACCCAGAAGAGCTCAAGTACATGCAATATATACGAGTGACCAGAAGAAGTGAAGCCAGGNGGTTTGGCTTGATCAGATGGCCTGTAGTAGACACTGATCATAGGGTCCCCTTTGCTGCCTCACTCTCTGTCACCCATATGCTTTTTATTTGCTCATCACTGTTCCTGAGGGACAGCTCTTCACATTCTATTCTCTTCCTGATGTAGATAGCGACACCCCCTCCCATTCTTCATCGCTTGTCCCTTCTGAACATCTTGTAGCTGTTGATAGCCACATCTCTCAAGGCAGTGGTTCCTTCGAGGCCCCTGCTAGCACCCTGTCCCTCTAATCTAGCTATGCCATCCCAAACCTTACCATGGACCCTTCTCCCCTTTTGAGAAAGGCAAGCCCCATCCAGTGCACACAAACCCAGTGCCATGTTGTCAAAAAAAAAAATAATAATAATAATAATCTGGTGATGGCACCAGCCAGAATGCCAGGTATTTAAATATAAGTTCCTTTGTCTTGTTTCCATGTTCTTACCCAATAGAGAAGGCAGAGAAGACGATGTGCACAGTCAGTTCCTTCAGCCATTGTCCCAAGGCCCTTAAAGTCCCTTTTGATAGCCCTTGTCCCACATGTAGCTGCTTCATCTCTCCATATATGGAAAAGCAGTAAGGGGTTGCGGTTTGACAGCTGTATCAGGCTAGGTAGTTTCCCAGTGACATCATTCACCTGAGCCCCAGGAAGACAGTAGACTTACTGTACGAACAGGGTTTGCTCATCATATAGGATGTTCAGTTCCCTGTAAGGAGGGCTCACCTGCAACTAATATTTGTCTCTTCTTCAATAATGTAGTCTTGATGCTGGGAGAAGGCTTCTTGCCATTTGGTTTTGTTATTTTGTCTAGACTGAGTAGGCTGTTATCACCCACAAACAGGGCCACATACCTGTTATAGAGAGGCACCTGGTGGAGTGGAACAGGCAAGGACAGTTTTCATTTGCAGCTTCAAGGACAGACTTTTCTCCATCCACTCTTTTCCTTTGTGTTCTTGCTTCTAGCTTTGCAATATTTTCCTCAACCTGATGAGATACAGGCTGCTTTTTTGTATTTTTCTATTTGAAATAATCCATCTCTGCATGGCTAAATTGTGGTTTTCCTGCTCCTTCTTTTTGTCCCCAGTGACACATTTTAATCTATGTATTTCATCCTGTAGCCTGGCCACAAGGCAGAAGACTGCCTTCCTGCTCATATCTCACACGGTTGTTCTGACTACCATACCAGTGAAAGGCTCATGCATTCTTCACAGCCAGAGGCCTGGAAGCTACATGGTTGCCTCTGAATTCAGTCAGGGTTACAACATCCATCCTGACATGGGAAAACATACTGGCTTCTATTTAAGTGTTGTAGTGGAAATGCTTGAACTAGTGATCAAGCACCTGGTAGGAAGGCCAGGCCAACCCAGAAGAGCTCAAGTACATGCAATATATACGAGTGACCAGAAGAAGTGAAGCCAGGATCTGCACCTTCCCAGACCTCAGGGCTGGTAGTGGAGGTGGGGGTATCTTTCTAGAGCTTCCTGCCTACCTGAGGTTTTCTGAAGGTAAATAGCCTTTTTCCTTTATTTTTGCACTCCCTGATGTTGTGCCTGAGTGCATTCTCACTTGCTGCAGCCTGGGATCTTGCTGCTCTACTGTCGTTGTGCTTTCCATTGCATTACAATCATATTACAGATGGTATAAGTCTCTTTTCTTCAATTATTACACTATTTTTCTCAGGAAAGCAGAGCTGATTTCTCTTCTTTACATCTCACAGTTTCTAATAGAAGCTGAATTCCCTGATTAAAATTAGTCAGGAAGTGGTGTGGCTGCATCTCGAGTGCTGTGTTCAGTTTTGGGCCCCTCACTACAAGAAAGACATTGAGGCCCTGGAGCATGCTCAGAGAAGGACGACAAAACTGGTGAGGGGTNATCTTTCTAGAGCTTCCTGCCTACCTGAGGTTTTCTGAAGGTAAATAGCCTTTTTCCTTTATTTTTGCACTCCCTGATGTTGTGCCTGAGTGCATTCTCACTTGCTGCAGCCTGGGATCTTGCTGCTCTACTGTCGTTGTGCTTTCCATTGCATTACAATCATATTACAGATGGTATAAGTCTCTTTTCTTCAATTATTACACTATTTTTCTCAGGAAAGCAGAGCTGATTTCTCTTCTTTACATCTCACAGTTTCTAATAGAAGCTGAATTCCCTGATTAAAATTAGTCAGGAAGTGGTGTGGCTGCATCTCGAGTGCTGTGTTCAGTTTTGGGCCCCTCACTACAAGAAAGACATTGAGGCCCTGGAGCATGCTCAGAGAAGGACGACAAAACTGGTGAGGGGTCTGGAGCACAAGTCTTATGAGGAGTGGCTGAAGGAGCTGGGATTGTTTAGTCTAGAGAAGAGGAGGCTCAGGGGAGACCTCATCACAGTCTACAACTTCCTCAAGGGAGGCTGTGGTAAGGGAGGGGATGGCCTCTTCTCCCAGATAATTAATGACAGGACAAGAGGCAATGGCCACAAGTTGCGCCAGGGAAGATTTAGATTGGATATGAGGAAAAGCTTTTTCTCTGAAAGAGTGGTCAATTGCTGGAATGGCCTGCCTAGGGAAGTGGTGGAGTCACCATCCCTAGAGCTGTTCAAGAAGTGTCTAGGTGAGGTGCTAAGGGATTTAGTTTAGTAGCCTAGTGGGTAGTGATGGTTACAGGAGGATGGTTGGACTAGATGATCTTGTAGGTCCTTTCCAACCTAATGTTTCTATGTTTCTATATAACAACATAGGGTTACATATATAAAGGGTTACTTAGCCTGATGATTTATGAGAGTGGTATTATTTTTGTAGCTTAGGTACATAGTTCTGGTCCATGTTCTACTGTTGTTTAAAATGTCACACAAGAACAACAGTTTTATGTTGAAGCAACTTTTTTAGTGCTCTTTGACTGTATATTTTAGACAGCTCTAAAATGTAAATCAGAATAACTAGAAGTATATTAGATTTTAAGTATTTTGTTAACGATCTCAAAAAAAAAACAAAAAAAAAACAAACCAAGATGAAGAGGAGTGTCCTTAGAAGTTATTTCTTTGGGAGAAATGCCTGTCATGTTAATACATTAGACAGCACTGAAAATTCAGTGCAGAAGGAGAAAACCAGTGACATTTCAATATAGTAAGAGATGTACTCAGAAGAATCCTTTAGGGGTGTGTTATAATTTCTCTAGTTATTGTGGTGCAAAAGCTTATCTTTTGATATAGTAGGGATGGCAGAAAAAGACATGCTGATATTTTTGCATCACATTCTACTGTTTCATGTCTGATTTATCCTTTCTAGGAAAGACTTTAAACATACCTCTCTATGGACTCATGAATGAAGAGCCTTAGCCTCCACATTCATACTTTAAAAGTAAAGNAGATTGGATATGAGGAAAAGCTTTTTCTCTGAAAGAGTGGTCAATTGCTGGAATGGCCTGCCTAGGGAAGTGGTGGAGTCACCATCCCTAGAGCTGTTCAAGAAGTGTCTAGGTGAGGTGCTAAGGGATTTAGTTTAGTAGCCTAGTGGGTAGTGATGGTTACAGGAGGATGGTTGGACTAGATGATCTTGTAGGTCCTTTCCAACCTAATGTTTCTATGTTTCTATATAACAACATAGGGTTACATATATAAAGGGTTACTTAGCCTGATGATTTATGAGAGTGGTATTATTTTTGTAGCTTAGGTACATAGTTCTGGTCCATGTTCTACTGTTGTTTAAAATGTCACACAAGAACAACAGTTTTATGTTGAAGCAACTTTTTTAGTGCTCTTTGACTGTATATTTTAGACAGCTCTAAAATGTAAATCAGAATAACTAGAAGTATATTAGATTTTAAGTATTTTGTTAACGATCTCAAAAAAAAAACAAAAAAAAAACAAACCAAGATGAAGAGGAGTGTCCTTAGAAGTTATTTCTTTGGGAGAAATGCCTGTCATGTTAATACATTAGACAGCACTGAAAATTCAGTGCAGAAGGAGAAAACCAGTGACATTTCAATATAGTAAGAGATGTACTCAGAAGAATCCTTTAGGGGTGTGTTATAATTTCTCTAGTTATTGTGGTGCAAAAGCTTATCTTTTGATATAGTAGGGATGGCAGAAAAAGACATGCTGATATTTTTGCATCACATTCTACTGTTTCATGTCTGATTTATCCTTTCTAGGAAAGACTTTAAACATACCTCTCTATGGACTCATGAATGAAGAGCCTTAGCCTCCACATTCATACTTTAAAAGTAAAGTTTTAATTTTGCCCAGAAGTCTGTGATCATTGCTATCCATTTCAGGGTAACAATGACTTCCCTGACAGAAACTGAAATTTTTGTTTTTCTTTTTGTATTATTGATCATCTCAAGCTGGTAAACGGATTTTTAACTATAAACTGATAAGCTACAGCTGTAGTAGCGTATTCTTGGGAAAAATAAAAAAAAAAAATTAAAAATAACTTTGAGTTGGAATTTAGTGTTGTTTTTTTTTTTTTTTTTTTTTAA
>VXAB01002730.1:0-16164 GCA_013399175.1 Odontophorus gujanensis | reverse complement strand
TTTGAGTTTGAATTTAGTGTTGTTTTTTTTTTTTTTTGTTTGTAAAATATAGTGAAAAAGGAGTTCATATACCAAAAGAAGTCTAATCTGAAAATCAGTATATTATATCATTTATTATTACACTAGATTGACAAAGCCTTGACAGAAATATTTCTTACTAGTGTGTTTTTAAGATGCATCTGCCACTTCTGTTCGCACTAATGAATCTTTCAAGAGTGTTTTAGTATATAATACTCTATTATATCAGGACTGGATCTTGTACCTTAGACATGTAGAAATATTTGGAAAAATTATTCATTAAGTATCTAGTTATGTCTGTTTGCCACGAATTTTATTCCTTTTTTATTAAGAGATGTCATTTGAATATTCTTAAACTGTCTCATTTTATACTTCTGATGATATCGCATGTCCTGTTTAATTTTAGATACAGTGTATTGCCTCTCACTGTGGCTTATTTTGGCAGAGTACATTTAGTAAGGTGATAGCACCTTTTTCTAGGTGAAGAACTGTTATTTTGAAAAGGTGCTATAATCTGAAATTTGCTTTTATTGTAATGTTTACTTGTCAAAACCGTGCAAGCTACCTGGAAAGCAATGACCAGAACAAACGCTTCTCACTTTTGCTGTGTTTAAATGTGAACTTAACATAATAAGCAAAATGGCTTTCTATCATCTCCTAGAGACAACTGTAGAAGTACTTCAGCTCTTTGTTTAGTTTGATTTTTGTTGGTTATGTTTTTGTGTTTGTTTTTTTGTTTTTTAAAACAAACAACAAGGGAGTGAATGGATTCATGTACTTTGTTGCTGTTAGAATGGGAAGCATAGTGATCTTCTAAAGTTCAGGTTTTTGGTAGACTTTTTCTGGATTTGTGATAATGTCTTCATTTTTTTTATCTGACTAAGCTAGCATCTTTGTTACAAGATTATCTGTGTATTCAACTTCCACATAAGTATTCCACACTCTTTTTTTTTTTCTTTCTTTCCTTTTTCTTGGAAATAAGTAGCTTTAGATAAAGGCAATGATCATAATATAGCAGCAGCAACCACTAGTGTGTGTGTGTCAGTTGACTAATCGGTGTATTCTCCTTTTGAGCTTGGCCACAGAAATGAATGTGACATTTCTCATTAGAGAAAAGTACATTATGGTCTTTTGATAGGTAAGGTGAGAGAGAACATGTATATTTGAAAACACTTATGCTTGATAGAATGGTTAGTTCAGGAGTTCCAAGATTTGCATTCATCCTGATAATGAAATTTTCATTTCAATAGCTACTTTAATAATATTGCCTGGTGTTCACACTGGAATTTCTTCATTTCTGAGATAGGCTTCATTAGGCTCTTCATAAGGAGATAGGAAGAAGCACACTAACCACTTATAAATAATAAATATTGCACAATGTAAATTTTTTCAATATTTTCTGTTCTTTGTAGGCTCTGGTCTCAATGATGGGCAGTGGCATGAAGTTCGACTTCTAGCTAAAGAAAACTTCGCTGTTCTCACCATTGATGGAGATGAAGCTTCAGCTGTTCGAACAAATAGCCCTCTACAAGTTAAAACTGGAGAGAAATATTTATTTGGAGGTAAATACATTTATATGTCAGAATAAACATCTGCTTACAATGCTGTTCTCTTCTGATCTGTGTGAGATGGGGCTCTGAGTTTACTTCAGTCACTTGGTATTTGGGTCTTCTAAAATGAATGAGTGCATTTTGTCACAGAAGTATAGTAGAATGCTAAACTTGATTTTACTTCTAAATTTACTTACACCTCCCTTTTCTTGCAAAAAAAAAAAAAAAAAAAGTACAAGAAATGATCCAACTTTGAATGGGTCTCTATATCTTCATAGAATATTTCATCCTCTGAATCGGTCCTTTCCCATTATTAGTAGCATAATTAAATTACACTGAAAGAGATTATTTCTTTTCAGTTTTGGAAACCTGGAGACAGAAAATACCACTGTTCTTAGCCTTTTGCTGTTTTTTTTCTGTTGTTGTTTGTTTGTTTGTTTGTTTTGTTTTTGTTTTTAAGAGCTGTCATTATTATGGATAATTTAGAGCTTTCATAAGTGGAAGCCCTATGTTCAGTATTTCTGACCATTAGAAGTCCATGTACCACAAATAGTTATTGTAGGTTATGGTTTGAATATTTTTCAAAGTGAGATAGTTAGGAACTTCAAACCTCTGCAAAACCTAACTGTCATCAATGAAGTGTTTTTATTAGTTTCATTAGGAGTAAGTTCAGGTAGATAATGTGTAAACTGTTTATGGTTTGTTTTTTGTTTGTTTGTTTGTTTTCCTGTAAATATGCATAAGTGGTTTGAGAAGGAGCTATCTCTTGAATTCAGAGGATGATATGTTTTGGTTTCAGAAACTGCAAAATCAGCATTTCTGGAAGTCTTTGAACACATATTCACTTTGTAACTAAATTCTCCTAATTCATTCTTGTGTGCGAATATAACATTCTCCAAGCTTTCCTTTTCACTGACCTCAAATTAAGTATTTTTATTTCTATTTTTGTTTCCTGGTATTACAATATCAAGCACATACTATACACAGTGTTGTTGGCTTTGATGAATAGAATTTTAGAGTTTCAGCATTTCAGTACAGTATAGTTACTTTTCTCTTTAAATTATCAGTCATATACTTGTAATGACAATAGAATGAGTTTTAACTTAAAGTATTAAGGCAAACACTACATATACTTCATTCTGTGAAAATAACCACAGCTTTCTCTTCAGAAATACCACAGATATAAATGTTAATTCTGGGGACAGTAATTGTTTTTATTAAAAAAACTATCATTTTCACACCTTCTTGACGTAACTTTGCACTGGCAGTATTTCATAATATTAATCCTATAATAAAACTGACCATGTATCCAAAATTTGGAATAGATTAAAGATTGAATAGCCAAGGAGAACATCATTCTGCTAAATGTAATGATTTAAATATTCCAAACAAATCATGAATACTAAATTGAGTTTTGCACAGATATATTCACAGTGATGTCTGAAAAAATATATATATATTTTACTCATAGGATTTTGATTATTATTTGATTATATTTGTATTCTTTACAATAAAAATAAGTATGGGGAATGTGGAAACCCAAGATGTTTGTATATTTCTTTTTGCCTTAGATTTTTGGTACAAGCAGGAACATGTCTGTGAGTCAGAATTCTTCCTCTCTCTCTGTCCATGCAAATGGAAAGACTAATGGCAAGCTGAACATGTTGTTAACCCAGTGTCCACAATAAGATTAGCTAGTTCAGACACTGAAAATAGTTAGTCAACCTCCTAATTTAATAGTGTCTTCAGTTATCATTGTCAGTTGTTTTTTTTGGAGAGACCAGTCTTATGAAAATGGGAGATCAAAGGAGCAAAAATATAGTTATTTGGGTACGGGACATCATTTCTATATGATATGGTCTGAGATGAGAATGATTCTCAGTGCTCGTTGTAGATATTGTGAAACCTAACTGAAGTACTAATAGAAATTATAATTGCTGTCTGTTGCCTCTACTATGTAAAAAGTCTTCAGGCAGTTCTGCATATCTAGGGGAGGCAGTCAATTAAATTATTTGCATTCCTACAATCTAAGGATGATATTAGCACTTTCCAGTGATGAAGACAAATCCTGTCATGTAAAACTGTAGATCTAGGACTACAAAAGGAAAACGTGTTAGTGATGGTTTTGTATATTATGAAGTAGATCTTAAGAAATCCTATCTTTCCAAAGAAAGAACCATATGGACTCTCACAGTCAATGGTTTAGTGCTGTTTTACAAAATTGGACTAGGAAGGTGAAACAATGTTTAAATCCTTGTTTATTTTTTTCTCTTATCAACATAGCACCAAATTCATCTGTATAATATGACTTGAGGAATCAAATTCTATAACCTGGGGTTAGGTTATAAAGCAGGTGTGTTTATTTGGCGCTGTGCACACACACCAAGTGCAAGAGCGATAGCCATGTCTAGCTTGCACACTGAAGTGAGAAATGGTTACATTTTTAAAAGCACAAAGCTTTTGATACATTTCATTGTATAATCAATATGTATCATTTTGATACATATTCATTACATTCCTGAGAGTAGGACGGACTATTACAATCAGCTCCAGGAGATCATTTCCATAGATACCACTTCAGATTCCTTTAGGTTGAGTATGTGCAGAGCCTCCTGGTGGTTGCAGGCAGGGGTCTTGGAGGTGACGGCCATATGTCTTCCTCACTGTGTACTTTTCACTCCACTGCAGTTCAAGGGAGTAATCCGGTTCTATCTCGTACTTAGCTAGCCATGGTTTTACAGTTTATTGTCTTTGCTCAACCACCATTTGGCCGTTATATTATTATATTCAACTTCTTGTCCTCCCTATCCCAGGTGGTGCCTTCATCAACCTTGCCTTCGTTAATCTCTCTTATCTTATTGTGAACCATCCTTAAGTCTCTTAACCCACTCTTACAGCCAATCAAATACTTTGTAGTGTGAGGTGACAAGTTGAAAAGTCTCCAGTGTGAGTTTTTGATTCTCAGTTTAAAGGTAAAGTATGTCTACTCTGAGTTTGATCCGGAGTGGAAAGTGTTTTGGTAATGCAGTACTGAATTATTTTCACCAGTAAAACTCTGTATCAGATCTAACAGAGCTTGCTTGACCAAGTAGGACAAGAGTGTCCTGTGTAATGAGATGGCTGCACTTGTAGGCAGAACTTAAAACTAGGTTTAGTAAAAGGAAGGAGATGGAGATTGGAGTGATAGAGAAGAGCTTGGGGATTATACATTAGGAAGCAACCAGGAAACAGCTATGAATTTTCTCAAAGTAATTAGAGCATGCTCCTCTAAAAGCACTATGGGGGGGGGGGAAGTAATCCTCCCTCATGAAAATCACACGGCCCTGCAGTAGGCAGCTTGCCTATTACCACAGGGCAAAACCTCACCTTCTTCCTATCTGAAGTACCTTTTCAACAATGAAGAACTTCTTTATGGTGAGGGTGACAGAGCACTGGAACAGGCTGCCCAGAGGGGTTGTGGAATCTCCTTCTCTGGAGATATTCAAGACCTGCCTGGATGCCTACCTGTGCCACCTGGTGTAGGGAACTTGCTTTGGCAGGGGGGTTGGACTCAATCTCTTGAGGTCCCTTCCAACCCCTATGATTCTATGAATGCAGCATGGAAAACAAACAGGAGGAGTGGGAAACCACAGGGCAAGTAGAAAATAGTGATCTAGTTGATATTGCTGAAACTTGGGAAAACTCATGTGAAAAACAGCCACAAATACTCAGTATGAAAATTAGAGAGTGAGCCAGAAAACACTGACAACAAGGTTTTCTTTTTACTGGCCACCTGGTCAAAGGGAGACTTTATGAATTTTTCTTGTTTCAGCTATCAGAAGCATTGTGCTTGAATGCTCTTATCCTGCTAAAGGACTTCAACCACTGAGATATCTGCTAGAAAAACAACACAGCATGCTGTGAGCAATCTTGGAGACTTTTGGAGTGTAACAAGGGTGGCTTCTTAGAAATCAGATAGTCCAGCCAGAGGAGAAGTAGACCTGGTGCTCACTAATACAGGTGAACCAATTAAAGAAGTCAACATTGGAGGATGTCTGGGTTGCAGTGATCACACTGGTGACCTTGAGGAATATGAGTCTGGCAAAGAGTAAAGTCAGGACCGTGAACTTTTAGAAGAGTATACTTCCAATTTTTTTAAAGATTTAGTAGATGAGATTCCCTGGGAAACTGTCCTTAGGGAGAAAGGAGCTGAACAAAGCAAGCAGCTCTTCAACGATTCTTTTCATTGCATGACAGAGCATTTAATTCCCATGTCTAAGAAATCCTGCAGTGAAAGCAGAAAGGCAGCATGGATGAATAAGGACTTGCTGGCCAAAGAGTAAGAAGAAAATGTGCAGTGAGTGAAAGCAGTAAGTAAGGCCTGGTGATACTTTAAGTACGCCATCTGGGCATGTTGGGATGAGATCAGGAGAGACAAGGCACAGATGGAACTGAACTTGGAGAAGTGTGCAAACAACAGTAATAAGGGATTTTATGGGTGCTTTAGTCAGAAAAGGAACACTAAAAAGAGTGAATCCCCTCTGATAAACAAAATGGAAACACTTGTGGCAACAGATATGGAGAAGGCTGAGGGACTCATGCATTTTTTTCCTCATTCTTCACTGGAACAATCTTCCTGAAAACATCAAGTTTCTGAAGTTTACAAATCACATTGATGGGACAGGGGAGTGAAGTCACTCTCACCGTGAGACCACCTGATGGATATGAACATATTTGAGTCTATGAGGCATTTTTAAATGGATCCCAGGGTCATAGAATCATAGAACAGTTTGGATTGGAAAGGACTGTAATGATCATCTAGTTCCAATCCCCCTGCTATAAGCAGGGACACTTCCCACTAGATCAGGTTGCTCAAAGCCTCATCCTTGAATATCTTCAGGGCAAAGGCATCCATAACTTCTCTAGGCAATGTGTTCCAGTGTCTCACCACTCTCACAGTGAAGAATTTCTTCTTAATATCTAGTCTAAATCTATCTTCCTCCAGTTTTAAGTAATTTTGCTTCATCCTGTTGCTACATGGTCTTATAAAATGTCCCCTCCAGATTTTTTGTAGGTCCCCATCCAGTATTGGAAGGCTGCTATATTATTCCCCCTGAAAGTGTTCTCTTCTCCAAGCTGAAGAGTGCCAAATCCTATAGAGAAGGTGCTCTAGCCCTCTTATCCTCCTTGTGATCCTCCTCTAGACCGCCTCCAAGAACTCCATGTCCTTCTTGTGCTGGGAGCCCCAGATCTGGATACAGTACTCCATGTACGGGCCCACAAAAGCAAAGAGGCAAAATTACCTGCCTCAACCTGACCTTTTCAATGCAAGTTGAAGTGGGCTTTGGGAAACCTGACCCAGCAGAAAGCAAGCTTCCCAGCAAAAGGATATGATGGACAAGCTGATTTTTAAGGTCCCTTCCCACCCAAAGTATTCTGTGATTCTATGGTTATCAATTAGTTATTGAGTAATACCAAATGTACCATCATTCAGATTATTCACTAGATGGCCATAATGTATATTTTTGAATTAATTCTTTTTATTGCAAGGCATAGGAATTTATTTGGAATTGGATAGTTACAACAAATACTAAACTTGCAGTCATGTTCATTAAAGAAGAGAAAAAACAAAATGCTTTTGAGGGGCAATAATCAAATTCAAGTTTAAATTGTAAACTGGAGAGAAGTATTACTTGATCTGTTGTTACAGCAATAAAAGATAGGCTTAGGCTTTCTGAGTACAACACCTGCGATGCCAAGAATACACATAACTTCAATGATCCTGAGAAGTGATCTTCCAGACTTCCTGCTTTTAGTCTGAGGCATGCATGCTTATCTTTTGATCTTACATAACAAATCCAAGCAACACTAGGCACTGTGGCTAGTAATGCATAACTGAAAATCTTTCAGTTAAAAAACCTTCTATTTAGCAATAAGAATACACCATATAGTGCTGTAGAATGTTATTGTGTGTTTGTATATGTAGAAAAAATCTTGCTTTAAACTCTAATGAGGATGGCTCTAGGAATATTTCCTTGTGAATGTGTTTTTCCAAGAGCTACAAAATTTATGAATTAATACTTCAAAATGCTTACTTTGTTTCTTGCATTTCTTTAATTTTCATTATTCTTATATTCTGACCTTGCTTGCTCTTTTACGCTCTTTTTTATTCTAACATATTAGCTTTAATTTTTTTAAATCTGGTTATCCAGAAATGGAAAATATCACTGTGTTGTATCAACATATAATTTGATAAGTTTGTGTCAATGCCTATATTGTACTGCATAAAAATAGTGATACATGTGCCTGCTTTTGAGATGTGACACAAACCTAGGCCTGCAATATCACACATTCATGAATGCTTACATGGATGCACATTGAAAATTTATTTAACAAAACTAGTCTGATTTTATAGATGCTACAGTCTAAAGCTTTTTTTCCTAGTACTTCATGGACCAGTAACAATAAAGTACCTAGAACCAGGTTATACCATATGCCTTTATAGATTTCTAATGAGGCCTATCAGAGTTGCATCCAAACACCATAGGTAATACCTATCCCCCTCCAAACAAAAATGATCTGGATTACAAGTTTTTTATACATACTTCATAAAATTAATATTCTGATATCTGAAATGACATTATGTTTATCCTGGTGGATAACTTAACACCACGTACTTCTTTGCTCTCTACCCTTCAGTGGGGTGGGGAATAGAACTGAAAAGTGTACAAGTGTGTGAACTCACTGGTTGAAATGAGTGCAGTTTATAAGAACTAAGAAAAAAGAAAAGAAAAAAAAAAAAAGAACAAACAGAAAGATGAACAAACAAGAATAATTAAAAAGAATGAGCAATGGTGTACAGTGCAGTTGCTCACCACCAGTCCCAAGAAGCAGCAGTCCCCCTTCCTTGGACAACTCACCTGCTTTGTTGTTCAGCATGATGTCATATGATTATGGGACATCCCTTTGCTCATTTTATGACAGTTAACCTGGTGAGAATGGTAGGTGAGAAAGCATAACAGGCCACTGAAAACGCAGTTTTATCACTAAACTTTCGAAAACTCCTAAGTAACTTCTTTCATCCTTCTTTCTATGTTTTGTTTTGTTTTGTTTTGTTTTTTTCTTCTCAGTCCAGGCTGACTTTTTTTTTCCTCTTAAAAAAAAAAAAAAAAAAAAGTGCTGTATGTCAGTTTATGAAGAAGCCCTACAAGACTGTGTTAGTGCCAGAGTTGTAGCAATGCTTAAGCTAACTTCACGGTAGTGGTCTATCTTTCAGAAAATCTTATTGGAAAACACAGGTACTATTTAGAAACAATTAATGTGTTCATCCCCCAATCCATTGTTATTGTATTTCAAAAAATAAACCAACACTGATGATTCATGAAAGGCTAATTACCCCATTTAATGACTTTATTACACCTACAGTATGGGCTAATTCACCAGTAGATTGTTCAGTAGATTCTAAACAGCTCCAACTAGCTCCAAAATTATTTTTGTTCTGCAGCATTGTTCTACAGAAGTCATTTAATATTAAAGCAGACGTAACCTGAACAATTAGAATAAGATGACCTAGGATTAATGCTTTTCATTCAGAAAGCAATCTTCTGTTGAAGGGTAATCAATAATTTTAGATTCTTTAACTTTCATTTCCTTTTCTTGTCTTTGATTAAAATATCGCCTGTTTTTCTATTTCATATTTACCTCTTAGTGATCTGGAGAAAAGGGATGAAGATGACAAAAGGCCAAATGAATGACTGTTTTCAAATTTGAAACTAAGAAGTCCATCACATTGATAGTTTTGGGTTGACAGGAGAGCCATAGAAAGAGGAATTAAGCATTCTGTAGTGTTTATACTTTACCAATGCAGAATGTTTCTGATCTTCATCTTTCCATCTTATTTTAAGAATACGTATTCCATAGGTCACATATTCTATAAAATATATTAGCCAATAGATTGAAATGAAGAGATCCCTTCTTCTGTAAAGACCCTGTAAGTCAGTTACTCAAAAATTCTTTAGAAACTTGTTAGAACGATCAGCTGAACAGTGCAGTTTCAGTCTTTCCAAGTGTATCTCTTTATACATCTATTTTCATACCCTTTTTTTATTGCAGAGGAGAGATGAACTGTGAGCTTTCTATTTCCAAGCTTGGCTACTGTACTGTGAGTGTATCTTTGAATCTGATTGAATGTGGGTAACTGCAGCTTTCTCTTTCAAGTGAAAGACTACGTGTTGCTTTTCCAGTAAAAAGAAAGACTGTGGAGGAAAAAAAAAAAAAAAAGGAAAACCTAAAAACCAGACAGTGCATGATTTTCCCTTTATTAGTGCCATACATATACTCCCATCCTTTCAGAGAGGTGATCTTCCCTCATAAGTAGGGAACTGCCTCCATTTTCAGAGATCCCTCACATTTCATCCTATCAGTAGTTTTGTTTCTTTGTCTGCATTCATGAGATAGTCATATTCTGTGAAAATTATTTTATGAGTTGACTGCAGACAGATTAAAATCAAACAAAAATTCTGATGCTGTTCCTTAAAAAATCCCAAATATTTGGTGATAAAGAGCTTTTGCCATTCTTTTATTTCTTGTCTTTTCCCAGACAGACTTATTTTACATTCTTTTTTACACTTCTATATCTCATACAATCCTCAGAAGTTAGACACATAACAATATTTTCACAAATTACTTAAGAGATGTTATAACAGCATTATTCTTCTGTAATAAAACTGAGATGTATAAGTATAGGTCCATTGAAATCCCTAGACATCTTGAATACAACTGTTTAATTAGGTACGCAACTAACAACTATGCTTACATGGTCTAATGTCCATGCTTTCAGTAGATTAGGAATAGCTACATGATGGGAAATACGTGTGAAACAAACAGCAATTTAAATAAGAAATTGCCCTAGGACAATGAATTGGCTATCATTTAAGTTTTCTGAAGGAATGAAATGGAGGTAAGTAATTTCAACTTTAGAAGGCTACTTACTCAGTGATCCATTGAGTTGAAAATGCATTAAACTACTGATTTCTTGCTGAATCAGTATGTGAGAAAACCAGTCTACGGCCCTGAGTAAGCTCAGTCAAGGGAAATTCTTCTGGCTCTGAAAAAAAAAGGTGACAAAATAAAAGATGTTATAGCAGTGACGCTAAGAAAGTTTAATCTCGTAGTACTAAACAGTACAGAGAAGATGGATTAGAGTTGAACTTTTAAACAAAAATAAGAAACAAACTCTAGCATACCATCCAACAAATTAAAAACAAGAAGGAGAGTCAGAATGATAACGCAACTAGGTTAAGTGCTCATCTTCTGGTAAACTTTTCACGCTTTTAAATTTCTCTCTGGCCTTAGATTCTTTTTGACATTATTTTCCCTTTGCTTTGCCTGTTTGGAAGAGTTTGCTTCTTTTTTTTCTATTCAGTAGTTTTATCTATCTATCTATCTATCTATCTATCTACATACATACATATTTATTTATTTATGGATTATATCAAGATCCTAATATTTTATATTATTCAAAATTTTGAGGTTCAGGGTTCTGAAATAACAAATTAATCATTGTCGATATTGAATGGGTTCTGCAATTTCTTGTGATGGCTTCATAGCATTGGGGTAACCTCAGACAATAGAACTTTTTCACAGCATTGGTTCTGATCTGTTTCACCTTTCTTCTGTCACCTACACCTTGAGAAGCTGGGGTTACAATGGGAGAAGAAAAGCATTAGGCACCTTACCTACACCAAATAAGTTTAAGAGACTCAAGAGGCTGAAAAGGTTTTTATTAATTAAAGAAACTATTTCTATACGTGATACTTCCTTGATTTTGATTTGATTTAAATATGCATTTATTATTATGTTGAATTTTTTTTTAACTTGTGTGTCAAAGACCTAAGAATCCCTGACTGAAAAATGATACTGGGATGGAACAAAGTATTCTGACACTTTTAACGGAGTTGATATTTGTGGCTGTAGCTGAAAGTATCTTGTTCTGTAGAGAGAGCTGAACTTCGTAGTTTAGTTTATTTTTGCACAAACTCGTTTTGCAAGCAGGTGTTCCTCTTGGGCTCTGTATCACACATTGGCGATGCAGCCACAGATATTTTGTGTTCTGAAACTAGACCATTTCAATAAGTTAGAATTTTTCTTGTTGAAAAAGCAGAAGATATTATATGTAACTCCTGGAAACAATCAGACTGCCTGAGCCAGGATTGTGTGTGAGAAAAGATCTCCTCTGGGAGAAACTGAACTTAACACATAGCACATAAGGCACAAAACAGTCTGTTCTAGATTATTTGCTTTGTTCGAAGTCATTGCAAATGTGTTGTCAGTATAGGCGCTTATCATATCTCTCCTGTCTTATAGAAGTTTAGTAATGCAAAAGACCATTTTTAGACATAGTTATTAAAAGGTTTTGTGAATAGATTAATGAACATTTGTCCTTCACTTAGAATTCAGCTGGGACCTTGCTCTAGTGTATCTCTTGAATATTAGCAATTATTTTCAACAGAACCAAGACTTGTGGAAAATAATCTAAACAACTCATCTCTTGTGAGGAAGAGTGTAAATGTAAAACAACTGCATCTAAAGCTTTTATAAATAGGTCACATTCTGCAAAGAAATATATTTATGAGCACAACAATAATAATATTCAAAAAGTTACTACAGCCTTCTTTCACAGTCTATTCTAAGCAGGTACAGCTACCAAGAATCCATGAACTGTTTCTTGTATCCCAGCTATACTAATAGAGAACATTTGGCTTCACATTTTGCACTCGTGTCAGCTGCACAAATTTATGTAGGTTGTTTACTATTCTCAACTGCCAGTTCATTATTTACCTTACCCTATGTTTGCACAAAAAACACTCAAAGAACTGATTAAACGTTCTTTACAACAGAAACTTAAAAATGCAACTGTAATGGGATGGAAAGTGCAACAATGACAGCAACCTTCAGAAATGTAACCAAGTCTTCCACATTTAAAGAAAATATTCATTTGCTTGTTGCTATCCTGTTTCTCATAAACTTCTGGGAACTTTGGGAAAGATTGTATGGAAATCCCATATCTTCTTCCTTTCAGCAGGTGATGAAGAAAGACCATTTTTACTTTTACCAGTGTGTATACTTGTATTTGGAACTGCCCATGTTCTCCTTCACACAGCACTTGCCCGCAGTTACTGTGGTTTCAGTGTCACTCTATTCACCATCATCTTCCTCTGAATTATCATTTCAAATCTGGGACAGACATGTTGGCAAAACCTCTGCTCCCTGAGAGATGTAGTAAACAAGGTGGAGCCTTGTTACACTGCACCTATCAAACCTGCAAGGCAGGATTCCATGTGTGCAGAAATTGTCACAAAGTCTTCAGGTTTAACTTCGCTGAAATTCTGGTTTCATTATAATTTGCTCAATATGTTAGTAGGTGTCTATGTTTTAAGGAGTAGATAACTAAATAGGATTTGGACCACAGCACTAGAAAAATCTCTAAGCCACCACAAGCATAGCACATTTATGTTGCGTTATTCAGGCAGGAAAAAATAAACACTCTGAGTGAAATCCCTCTTTCCTGTGATACTTGAAAGTCTTTAAATCATTTTAAGCATTGAATGTTAAGAGAAATTAAGCCTGTTAAAAACTTCAGAAAATATTGGGAAAATGAAAGCTCTCAGGTTATGTTACCCTCATTTCAATACTGAAGCAGTTTTTTGTTGTTGCCTTCTCATTGCTACTCTGGATAAAATGGCTCTTGAGCTATGTCTCACTTCTTGCCAAATCAGTCTGTGGAAATGTGCATATTTATCTGCTTTTCAGGAGCATACGCTGTTCTTCAATGTATGCCTGTCCTACAAATCCAGTTCACATTTTTTCATCAAGGACTATCCTTTTCTGTATTTTAGAACTCTGTAAGTAGTTTTCAGTGTTTACTGGAAGCTTGTGGACAAGCATTTTTGCATACATCAAAAGTGATTTTGTATCACTGTAAAGCAAGCAAAGGCGATGACAGAGCTTGAGGTAGAGGTGCTACAGAAAGTTATAGACAAGGGGAATGAACTCACCCCTCCCGGCGACCGTTTAGTTAAGGAATGCAGCCGCCTCTAGTTCGAACACTGGCGGGCCAGAAGTAAGGGAGCCAGGGAGGGAGGGGGCAACCCACGCAGGCTCTGAGCATATCAGTGCTCCCAGAAGCACCGCTGGAAGCACCACTGAAAGGGAGAGAGCGAGAGGATGGGTGAACCCGGGCTCCTCCACTCCAGTCACTCAGATGCTCATTCACTGGTTCAGGCTGTGACCAGGCAATCCCACTACACTCCACCCCTTCACAGTATGAACCAGCAACTGAGCAGGTTGGGCATAATCTCCTGCTGTTTTGATGGCTCAAAATACAAAGTACATCGCGACGCACGTACAATACCCGCCGCAATGTAGAATGTTAAGGCACTAAAGGCCATTATTTGTAGTCCCTTCTTGTGGTTTTCTTGGGCAAGTCAGTACTTGATGTTCCTTCTGGAGGCATATCTTCTTTAAGGACAGTAGCAGTTAGCTTCACGCTCACCAGTTCCCAAAAGTTCAGCAGTCCACCACTGGATGTCAAGATGTTTCCTCATGGTCACTGGAGCGTGCTGGAGTGGTGTTGCTCCTGCCAGCTGTCCTGTGAACTTGATAACCTCAAGGGGAGTAATACAGATGTTTAACAGGTACGAGGAGGGGTAAGTCTGCCCTCCAGGGTAGGATGCAGGCCATATTTCGGTCCTGAGTCAATATCTCTGCCTGCACTGGAGCATGGCCTGGCCTTTGATACCATACCCTTTGGCCTGATATCTGTGGTTGGATCACTATATCAGGTACTAAGGGGGGAGTTCTAATTTGCCATAAAGGCGTTATTAATGTCCCCTTTGCAATGAAAACTGGAGTGTCAACTACTACCTCTGCTGACCATGTACCGACCACAGGAGGGTTTACTGATCCCCCAACCTCTAACAATCTCCCCCAGGGCGCAAGGAAACCACACCATTTCGGTCCTACCTGCACCTTCCAAGGCCATTTTACCTTGTGTTTCCCAGGCTCTAGGTCCTCAGGGGCAGGGAACAGAAGATTATTCATGGTGCCAACTTGTGGCTGAAGTGAGGTGTCTTTGCTTGTGATTTGAATCCTAAGTGGGGAGGCCCAAGTTGTCTGCAACATTCTTAAAGCACTGAGTCTGCCGTCCCTCGGTCTCTCATTCAAGTCCCGCAGGGTTGCATAAAGCCTCTTGGTCCTCCCCTGCAAGGACTGTGAATCTGCCTTCAGAGCAGCCTTCAGAATTCCATTATACCTTTCTATTAGGCCTGCTCCCGTTGAATTATAGGGCAGGTGAAACCGCCATTCGATGTTGTTGTCTTCAGCCCACTTTTGCACAGTTGTACCCATGAAATGTGTACCTTGGTCACTCTCAATGACTTCAGGAGTCCCATATGATGCCATCAACGTAGTTAGAGCTTTAATGGTATAGGTTTGGTTTGCCTTTGCTACAAGATAGACCTGCATCAGTCCACTCACTGTGTCAACGCAGGTTAGGGCATATCTGGCCCCCTCAGATCAAGGAAGGGGACCTATGTAATCGATCTGCCATCATTGTAAAGGGCTGTGTCCTCTAGCAAGATGGGCCACTGTTTCTGGCAGAGGTGTTGGTCTCATTCGTAAGCAAGCGTCACAGTCCTGACATGCCTGGACAATATCCTGTAACTGTATGGGGCAGCCCTCATGCTTTAGCTGCTGCCCACATGGTTATCTGTCCTGCATGCCGTAATTTCTGATGCAACCAATGGGCAATATCTTCGGCTGATGTATTTCCTAGCCATCAAACTTGAGCCAGAGTGTCAGCTTCATCATTGCCTGGCAACAGCAAGGCTTGATGTCCAGAAATGTGGTATGCTTGTACAGCCCTATGCCTAACCACGTTCCATATATCAACCCACATATAGGTCAAGCATGGCACATATAGGCCCCAGATAGGTCAAGCATGGATTGCCCAGTCCTGAGTGGCCCACTGTGCTATCCAGAGCATGAGCCCTCAGTAGACTGCCCAACTATCTGTGCAGATATTCAATGCGCCATTGCCCAGCTCTTGAGTTATCACCATCCACACAGCTCGTAGCTCAGCCCATTGGCTACTTTGTCCATCCCCTTCTTCGAACCATATTGTTTCAGTTGAGGGATGGTATGCAACAGCTCGTCACCTACTTGGGTTCACTCTACTGGATCCATCTGTGTACGAGGCATCTTCTGGAATAGGGTATTTCCCCTCCTGTACAGGACTCTTCTCTGGACGAGTGACAGTTATTTCCTCACGTGTTTCACTGTGATATGTTACTGGGCCAAGTATCTTCTGCAGTTCTTCCTTCAGTGGAGATGATAACAGGCGGCTTCTCTGACTGAAGTGGGCAACCCAGTGTGCCACTGTTTGTGATTGGGCCACCTCTGTCTTAGGAATGTGGGTTAGATCTTTTACCCAACCCTGAACTGGCAAAGTCGTTTTAACAACAACCTCTGCAGTTTGAGTTATCGGTTCTACCGCCTGCAGGGCAGAATAGGTAGCCAATAACTGCGTTTTAAACTATGCTGTATCTTTCTTCTGCTC
>VXAB01002728.1:202029-256119 GCA_013399175.1 Odontophorus gujanensis | reverse complement strand
CCAGGGGGGGGGGGGGGGCTCCTCTGGGTCGTGCCCTCCACACCTTCAGCACAATTTCTGGCAGCATTTGCTGTGCAATGGCAAAGAAGTGATGTGTTTGCCCTCCCTCCAGGGCCCTGCACCCACTGAGCTTTTGGGGCCGCTGTCTGCGGGCGCTGTCCCACTCAAGATGCTCAGAGCCGGGGTTACCCTGCACGAGCCCTATGGGCAGCAGCAGCAGCATCCCAGGGCAGGAAGGCTCCTGCTCGTCCCAGCACGTGAGATTCTCCAGCCCTCCTGCTTCCCCGTGCAGCCCCTTGGAGGCCGAGGGTCTCGGGAGAGAGAGGCAGGCGGAAAACGGCTTTCTATCTCTCCGTGGCACAGAGGAGCACTAAATAATCTTCAAAGAGACTTGCTGATTGCAGCCGCTGGCATGAGGAGCTCTGTGCTCCGAGAGGAGGAGGATGCTGGTGCGGAGCAGCTTCCCAGTCCCACTGCCTCGTCCCAGTGCGGACTGGGGACAGAGCCGACCCCGGGGCTCAGAGCCGTCTTCTGCAGCTGCTTTTGGTTCTCGTGAAGGACAAACAGAGGC
Source organism: Odontophorus gujanensis (assembly GCA_013399175.1). NCBI lineage: Eukaryota > Metazoa > Chordata > Aves > Galliformes > Odontophoridae > Odontophorus > Odontophorus gujanensis. The sequence goes on along the minus strand of VXAB01002728.1, from coordinate 255,548 downwards.
AGAGCCGCCCGGAGCTGGCTCACGGCATCGGCGCTCTCATGCGACGTGTCCTATTTGATCTCCACAAAGAAAGAGCGGCGCGGCACGCAGCCACATCGCCGCGGCGGGGATTGCTCCGCTGCGGACAGCAGGGCCGGGGCTGCCCCAGCCCACCCCGCACCCCACAGCGGGTCCGCGTCCCATAGATTTCGGCTGGCTGCTTTGTGGGGTCCGGCGCGGCGATGGGGACCGCTGTCCCGACTGCCACCCCCCCGCCCCACCCATTCCAACTGCGCGGCTGTTATTGTAGGGACGAACAAAACACCCCCGGGCGGCACTGGGTCCGGCCGCTGCACGACCGGGGAGATTGGGGGGGGGATGGGGTAGGGGGGGGATGCTCTCGCAGTTCCCCCGCTCTGCATCCCCGCTCCCACCGCCACGCACACACCGCGCGGGGCCGGCTCACCACGCGGGGGTTTGGCGCCCCCTCGCGGCGCGCAGCGGTATTGCGGCCGCGCGGGGTATGGCCCCGCCCCCTAGGCCGCGGGCTGAGTGCAAAAGGCGGCGGGAAACGTAGGGGCGGGAAAAGGGAGCGCTGTGGTGCACCCGTGGGAGCTCTGGAGATCAGCGGGGACATAGCCCCACCTCTCTCTGCTAAGGAAGCGCACTCGTACCCCGAGAGCGGCTGCATCAGCCACCAGCGGCACGGCTGGAGCCCAGTGCGCGGGGTGCTGCTCCCAGCGGCACAGGGCACGACCTGGAGGGCACTGAGGATGGGGAAGCCGAGGCTGCGCAGCCTGAGGGCTCCCGCAGTTTGGCACACAGCGCACCGTGATGTGCACCGTGCCCTCAGAGCCTTTTGCACAGCACACAGTGCAAGGGATGCTGCTGCAGCAGCCCGGCTGCTGGGGCTCCCTTTCAAACAGGGAGAAAGGGCTGAAAGTCACCACGAGAACCCTTCTTGTTTCAGGGCTCCCTGCAGAGCTCTCAGCACGGCATTTTGTTGCCTTCAGCTAATCACAGACTGTTAAAGAAAGGAGTGTGTGTGTGTGTGTGTGTGTGTGCACCGTGGAGATGATGAGGGTGGTTTTCCTTCTCCCACCTTGTACCTGCTCAGCTCTCCCTTCCTGCCTCCCCCAGCAGCACTGCTTTGCTTTCAATGCCCCAGAAGAATGAAATAAAAGAACTCAGGCCCCCCCTTTTTTTTTCCAAACAGTTCAACATTTATTATTGATAACAATAAAAAAAATCTTTTAAAGACTGTGTTTTATTACCAAGAATGAGGTATTATGTATACAAAACATTTACAGAATTTGATATGAAGTTCATGAGTATGGACAGGTTAAGTGCAGGTGGACATGGGTAACGGGGGAAAAAAAAAGCCAAGTAAGAACATCACACAAGAGCAGGGGATGGGAAATTAATTAGACTGTGATGATCAAGTCGTATTGCCACAGCACTTTGCTTAGAGGAGGATTAACTATGCTTTGTCTGGAACTTTATCCCCTCCAGCTCTTGGTGCCATTATGTGCTTTGAGCTCTAAATGGAGTGTTCAGATTGACAGCAGGAAAAACCCAGAGTGCCACTTTTGAGCCAGCTCAAGTGAAAAACAGATCTTCAGATGTGAAAAGTGACTGCAACTCAAAGAGGTCTACAAAGCCAGACACCTCTGCAGAGACCTGGAGCACTGAATGAAGCAGTTTCCTTACAGCTGTCAGCAAAACCACCATCAGAGAGGGAGAGAGAGGAAGAGAGAAAGAAAGGGCACCATCTTCAGCCCTTCCAGCCTGGCAAATGGCATTTCAAAGAGCTGAGTGCCATTAAGCTGACTGCACTGCTGCACTTGGTACCCCATGCCTGGGAAATCTGGTTCCTGCACATCACAAATCAAACCACCTCTCCAGGAAGCCAGGCTCCTCCTAGGCAGACAGCTTCCATCACACTGATGGTGTGAGAAGCACAGCAAGTGGCTCTGCAGACACCAGGTGGGAGCTGTGTGACACCGCAGCAGTGGCCTGCCTCACACAGCAGCAGCCTAAGTGACAAGGCTAACCTCCATTCTCTACTTATAAGTTCATAAAAAGACAAAAATTGACCAGTCTGGTTCCAGTTTGGAGACCAGCACCTCAACACCTCTAAATTCATCAGTAAAATATGTTTGCTAGCTCTGACAGGTTCCACAGCCAGAACAGGTCTGCAGCAAAGATGCTCCTAGTTACAGATTAGGAGTCACCTCTCAGAAGTTCTGAGCTAATATACATTAAAATAATAAAAGGATAAAAACATTTATACTGAGTTCAGAACCAGTTTTCCCCAGGCAGGGCATTCAGTACCTTCAGAGAGTTCTTATCTTAAGCAAGTTCTGTTTTCAAAGTGCAAGACTTCAGCAAGCTCCTGTACTACATACCCCCTGCTCCCCAGGACTTCATAGAGCCAACACAGCCTCCCTGCACAGACTTCAGCAGCACAGCAGCTCCCTTCTGCCTGGATGAATAGTTCAGCTCTCAGACAGACAGCCCAGGTGAGGTCTAAACAGCAAATGCTGCTGCATTCCACACAGATCTCAGCTCCACTGCCTGCTGTGGTGTGTAGCTGCCTGCTCACAGCCCTCTGCTCAGCACCTTTCACTGTGCTTGGGACAGACAGCCCAAAGTGGGAGAATGCCAACCTGAACCAAAGGAGTTCAAGATTGCTGGGGTCTGGGTAGAATAGAGGCAAAATCCAAAATGGCAATTTGTTGCTGGCAGCAGCAATAGTGAGAATGGTTGAGCAGGCACCACTTGGAGTGTCTTCCACTGCACCACGCAGTGTGAAGGTCCCTGTGCTCCCTGCATGCTTTAAAGCTTCCACTGCTGAGAACTAAAGTGCTCTGCTTCTGACATACACGGGAAAGTATGGGAGGAAAAGTGCACAGGAAGGATGTAACCCATACCTCCTCTTGGCTGATTTAAGAAGCATAAATTCCTCATCATAGCAAAGCTGCAGTAAGATGAGCTCACGGGGAGCATACGGAGGGAGTGGGGTGAGGCTCCAGCACAGAGCTGGAAACAAATCCTCAGGCCAATTCCAGATCAGCAAGGGAGAGCCTGCTCTCTGCCTCTCTCTCTACAGTGCTTCAAGCACAAATCCAAGGAAAGAATGAACTGCTTTAACCCATGGACACCCAGAGCTCAGATCCCCCAAGGATGAGCTCATACAAAAGGTTTTAGTGTTTACTGCCTGCCCACAGCTCTGCAGACACGCCTTGAAAACAAATGGACTCACGAAGTCAAGTACCCAGCAACTGCTTTTCTTTGTCTCGGACATCACTGTGGCAATGGGAGAACAGTTTGCAGCACTGGAAGATCACGGGGGATTTCTTAAGATGGCAAGAAATGGAAATGTCCTGACAGGAGACTCGCAGTTGATTCTAATGCACTACGGAGTGTTTTTGGTAGGGTTTTCCTTTTTTTTTTTTTGCTTTTTAACATTTACACAATTTAAAAAAATAATTGATGCACGGATCATTTTTCCTTCCAAGAGAGCCCTTATGTTCAGAGTTAGGATTCGTGCAAGCACGCTTAAAAAGATTTATGGCTGAGTCAGGAAAAAAAGGTTCAGAGTTAAAGAGACAAGAGGTTGGATCTTACAAGGACCAAAAACCACTAAGTTTAAAATCCAAACAGCTACTTTACTATCTACAAAAGGCTTTTGTGGGGGTAGGGTTTGTTACTTCTTTTTGGCTCTTCCGCCAGTTGTATTGCAGTCAGCTGCCACAGGTGAGGGTCCGGCCATCTCATCCATCTGCTGTGGCACTACCTGGAAATCATGGAGCTGGAGTGGGACTGGCTGGAAGAGGTGGTGGCAGCACTGAGCTGAGAGAATCCGCTGTGGCTTGATTCAAGGCTGGTCATGGATCCTCTGCAACACAAACCCGAGCAGTTTCACACTTCAGAGCATACAAGGATTTGGTTTTCTGCAGTGTATCTGCACTGTATTTCTCTACACACTGAATGAAAATAATTTCGGTGCAGGCACTTAAAAGCTTTCCTACTTTCCCATGTAATGCAGTGGGGACAGCAGAAAACTTTGCAAAGAGATGTTGGTTACAAAGATGGAATTTCAGGAGGTCCCAACCAGCAGACAACTGAATCAGCTCAATTCCACACTAATCCACACCTATTTCTGCATGACAACCTGCCAAGCCTTGCAACTCACAGTACTTCCAAAGAGCAAAGAAGCAAATGATGATTAGAATGAGATAACTAGTTAGCCCCTTTTTGACATTATATGCTCTTATTGCTAATTTTTTTCTCCAATGCCAACTAAGGGTTATCTAGCTTGCTTTATAACACTAAATGACACTCCATTAAAAAAAATGCAACCCTTACAATTTATTTCTATTTAAGTGGACTTGATACTAGCACCAAAAAGGTTTGCCATCGGCTGACCTTGGCCATACATACCTGAAATCTTCAGATCCTATTACTTCAGTATAGTACATCACTTTACATTTGTGAGAGGAGACCTGCAGAGATGCTAGCACATCATCCACACGAGGCAGGTTGGTTGCAGCACAGGCAGGCATGCTGTGAAATTTCCACTGGAGGATATAGAAGCCAGGCCACCTTGTCACATGCGATCCCTAGAAGCAGCCACAGCCAAAATTGAAAATGAATTTTAACACAAGGATCTCTACGCTTGCAGTTTATTTTCCAAGCTTAGGAAGACTGCCTACATGCCTGTAGTTGTCTTCCCCCAGTGCCAGTGCTTCAGCTCCTCAGCCAACCAGCAGTGCTGGTCAGCTGGGCTCTCTGAAAACAACAGAGTAGCAGAGGTGCCTTCCCTCCTGCCTCTTACAATGAGGGAGTTAGGGTCAGGATTCATATACACTCTGAAGTACAAAGTCCTTTTTTCCCCCCATTTCTTTTCATCAGTGGCTGTCCTCTGAGGCTGTGAAAAAGAGCACGAAGGGTCCTGCCCCTCAGAATGAGAAACAGTAGTTCCAGAAGTCACCGTCCACGTTTCTAAAGGTGTAAGGCTTTCAATCAGATTATTTCAGGAGTGCCTTGTGAAGGCTGTTCAATTCTCACTTCAAGCCATAAGGAGAAGCAGCAGCAGAGGATGATTGTAAACAAGCACATTTCATAAATAAGTTTGCAAATGCCATTAAAAGAAATAACATTTTGGGAACCTTGGCCACAGGGAGCTCCCTGAGGTGCTTGTTACAGAAACACACACACAGAGCTCAGTCTTCTTTTTCCAGACTTCTCTCATTACTGAAGCAAAGACTCTAGGATATCCTTCAGAATGTTTGCTTCAGAAAATAGCAGTCATAATTACAGCACAAAGCACACCTTGATGCTTTCTGCACATGCACTATGTTCTAGGTAACTTTCCTCTGCTCTTTGCAGACCAACCTCAATTGCTGTCAGACTGATGTGAGCTCCCCTTGCATCAGATCCCCTGTAAACACTACCCCTCTTCCAGGAGGCATGCAGCTAGGAACAAAGCTGAAATGTTGGCCCAAAGCAAGCAGACAGCCCAGAGCTGAATCATCACTCAGTCATCAATAATGCCTGTGAATTACAACACGTGGTTTTGGAGCTGCTTCAGTCTTTCCACACGAGAGCTCAGCTGTCTTACCTGCACGCTTTCCCCTTCTTTGCAGATAAGGGGAGACTCCACCATGCTGTAATCACGGCCCAGTTGCCAGACTTTGTCTATCAATTGGACGTTGTTTCCACCAGGAGATGTGATGCTGTGAGCTCCCAGAGAGTCCTTTTTTGGAGGTTGTGGGGCTCTCTTGGAATGAAAGATGTTAAAAACAATGTCGCCTTTGCACACATCAAAATCCCATGTGATCACAGATGAGGCATCCACAATCTGAATGAGAACCTGGGATGGATGAAAAGTCATTTTAGACAGTAGCAGTTTGCTTGGTAAAGGTAGAAACCCTTAACAGAAAAGAAGAGAGCTCTCTATTGCTGGGCTTAATTTAGACTGTCAGAAGGCATTCTAAATAGGAGTTTTCTCCTGCTGGAGTTTCTTTATTTTAACACACAACCTTCAGAAGCTGTTGTGCAGCTTCTGAGAATATTATTTCTCTTCACTGCTCATTCCGTTCAGAGCCATGTCCTTCTAAACAATGATATCCTCTAAATGGCAACAAGGTGACACCAGAAATGGTCACAGACTTCAGCTGCTAAGCATTATAACATATCAGAACTACTGAAGAACAAGGTGAATGCAGGGCAACTAAATCTCATTCTGAACCATTTTCAGTTCAAGAGACAGACTCCAAAGGAGAGAGTTGAGATGGAAAAGTGGGCTGCAACCATACCTCGTGGGGAGCTCCTTTGAAGACACTTGCAGACTGATAGATTGTTTCAGTCCAGAGCTTTATATCTTCATTTTCCAGCTCTTCTGCTGTCCGGTAGAGGGACTTGGGAACCAGCCCACCCTCTGGTACTTCACACTGAAAACATAAATAGCCATTAAGAAGTGTTCCCTCTGCACATCCACCTTGCCATGCTCTCTCTGCCTGCTAGTTTCAGAAACAACTTGCAGTCAGTATTTTGAAGAATGAGATGAACAATTTAAAAGTAATATCAGAGCTTACACGTGTACATTTTGCACAAGCCACTTGAATAAGTGTCTAGTTTGCATAAGTTTGCAGAACCAGATGACAGTGGAACAGATCTACTTCGTACACAAGAGCTGACTTTACAGAAAATGACTGTGCAAATGGCATTGTCATCACTTAGGCTGCCCTATGCTGAAGGCATACATGAGCCACTTAAAAATCATGGCTAGAGCAACTCAGAATTGAGATAAAAAAATTATCCCACAGAGACCTGAAGGAACTGGTGCAGCTCAATCCAAGGACTAAAGATGGAGAGATATGGTACGTATCCAAACAAGGTGAAAAGATATTGCAGTGAAGAAGGTAACAGTTTTCAAGTTACAACTGTCTTGACAGCTGAACTGGAACTGATTACACAACATCCTGAAGCACAGTTCTTTATTAAGAAGCCTCCAGCAGTGAAGTCTGACAACAGTCTGCTCAGGATTAGGTTCCACAGAAGTGTTTGAGGCAGCAGAAATGTTCCATAACTGAATTACAGAAGAGAATTGAAGGGACCTTTGAGAAGTCATTTTTGTCCAAACACCCAGAAGTAAAGAAGAAAAAGACCCTGTTATTGCCTTTGACCAGCAGGAAGTATTGCAGCAATTTGCTTTCTGGTGACATTCACTTCTGCTTACTCAAGCAGTAGATTTTACCCACTTCTCAAGCTCTGAATTACACAGTACAAACTCTCTCCACTGAAAGCTACTACTGCCATAAAAAGCAGCCCACTGAACATAAACATCAGGCCTACTCTAAAATGTCTAGCAGTGCTCCATTATAGTTTGAGACTGCATTGGAACAGAACTGGATGCATTTTCAAGAGCAGTACAGAAATTAATCTAGAAAATGTTAACAGGGGTTTAATAATCAAGCCTGAAATTATCATGTTTTAACACAGCTGGGTAAAAAAGTAAAGAATTAACCAATCAAATGAAATCTAAATGTTATGGTGATGGGAACTCCAGAAATGCCCGAGTTGCATCCCTTCAGCTCAGTGAAGCAAGTAAGTTGGCATTGTCAGAAACATTACAGAGCAAGAAAATTTTACAGCCCTGTTATATGTTCTGTTGACAGATCTGATTGACACCCACAGCCTGGGCAGGAAGCAGCTGTTAAAGCACAATGACAAGGGACTGAGAAATTACAATACTCCCCAGAAAAGCAAAGCTTTCAGTTTGATGTGGTCAGCACAGATCCCAGTGTATCGCACAAACAAGACCTGGCTGTTTGCTGAACCCTGCTAGCAGCTGGGCCGTGGCCTTGTGCTCCTTGTGGGATCAGTAAGCTCATTTAGATGATGCAGACTTCTCTGATTAGTTGGTGGTAAGAGTGACCATGAAGTCCAGTCAGTAAAATTAAATATTTTCAATTGGGCCCATGCACGTCGGAGTCTTTTTTTTTTGACAATCTACTGTTTTTGGACAGTTAAGACCACGTCATTAAGTGAGAAAAGGAACAAACAGCACCTAGATGGCACACAATCATTCTAACTTATTTAATCACTGGTATAATTTGGCCACTGATGGTAACAATAGAGTTTCTGCTCCTCTAGCAGACTGGTGAGGATATTTCTGAATATTCAGAATATTTGAAACCTTGGGCTGATGGACTATAAAATGGTATAGCACAGCACTCTGGCTACAGCTAACCTTTCATCTTGCTGCCACAAAGAGGAAATAAAAGATTGATCTTATACTCACAAAGATGCAAACAACAGAACCACACAGCTCCAGGCACCTATATTTCACACAACAAATGCCAAGGTCAAGAGCCACAGTCACACAATGGCCACAGTCAGCCACCGTGGCTCCAAAGCTTGGAATTCCTCCTCTTCAAAGACTTCCTTTTGAATTTTGACCAAAACCAACAGGCTGCTTTGTTTAGAGGAATGAGGGGGGGGAAAAAGAAAACAATCCACAAATAAGTCTCTATATGTACCAGTTTAAATTCATACCATGCACTCTCCACCAAGAAAATCAGGAATAATTTCTTTATCGATGTAATCCAGCAATCCCCCAGGACCCTGGTAGTCATTTCCAGCATAAATAAGGAATTTCTTTCTAGTGTTGTCATCAATGAATGGACTAACCTATAAGCGAAGACAAATAAAACAGATTAGGTTCCTAAATTTTTCTTGAGAAAGTTTTGAAGGAATCGGTTTGACCACATTAAGTGTTACCACATCTCTTATTCAAAATTCACACCATATAAAATGTTAAATTCACTGGCTATATGATTAAAGTTCTTAGGTCAGAATTTTAAATCCATTCCAAGAATCCTATAAAAAAAGACACATCCAAAGGAAACATTTACTGCCTGTAAAGTCTTACTAAGTGCTTTCACAAACCACAAATACAGAGCAGTGTACTGAGAATGTTGAGAAAGACCTTGAATTAAAAACATACCAGTGTCCAAAGAACTGGGAATACTCGAGGTGCTCTCAGGATAAGAAGACGACCCAAAGTCTCAGGGTAATTAGCTTCTACCACCTCAATGATTCTCAGCAATGCTTTGACACCAGGTCTCCATAAATGCCGCATGTTTAAGCCTTCTAGATCTACTAGACAGGTCCACGAGCTAAATTTTAGAGATAAAAAGGAAGAAAAAATCTCACATGGAAGAAGTATTCTACTTGCTGGTTCAGGTGGGGAGATTATTTCAGTCTGCACAGGGGCAAATGGGATGCATTTATTTATATCTATTTCATGCGTCTTATGCACGTCTTCGGTGCTCTGAAGTGAGTTGATTCCACTGCATGTAAAAGCACAATTACAACTCAAAGCTAGTTCTGTTATTAGATCCCAGGAAGAGAAGCTTTTTTTATAGGATTAAATGTGTTCCTAATAGAAAATACTGAGCTTTAGCATATGCTTGATTTATTTTCCAAGTTCTGGTCTCACCCTGGGCACAGACTCAAGATTTACAGCTGTGCTGTACCAACTAGCATCCATGAAATGATGTATAATGTTAAAATGTTAAAATAAAACAAGAACTGCTTGCTGTTTCATAGGAAATGTTTAATATGTAGTCCTTCAGCAAGTTGTGCTTCCATTTGGAAGTCACTCAAGTGGTAATTAGGGCAGGTCTCACTTAACAGTAACTGTGCTTATATATGCATGTGAGACACAGACAGCCCTTTCCTTGGTCCATTTAATAAATGTAGCATTACACTGCACAATGTCATCCTGCTCTCCCTGCCCCCATGATGACACTTGGCAATTCCTGAAAAGCAGATCTATAATTGATGTCTTTTACCTTATTGGTCTGCCAAACACTTTCGTATTCTCTTCACATCGCCTCAAGCCTTCTTCATTTATGGAAAGAACCTGCACGAGAAAACAGTTTGCTTTGAGAAGACAGTTTAACACTCAGTAGGTAGGATGAAGAAAAAAAGTTCATAACCGAAGTCTAATTAAAGCTTCAAGCTCAAACCAGCACAATCTTAGGTGAAAAGCTAAGAAACATACCACTGATTTTCCTGAAAAATTACATAAAAGGGTAGTACTGGGTAGTACTTGGCATCATTTTTTTTTTTTCCTTCCAAATAGGGACAGAATCACCAAGGTTGGAAAAGACCTTTAGGATCATCCAGTCCAATCATCCACATATCACCAATTAAAGAGCTAGAGATCACTGTGTTCACTTCACTGGTTGATCCCACTGAAAAATAAACAAGCCTCTCCTTAAAACCAGGGACAGGTAAACAACATGCCTGGAAAGCTAGTGGAGATGAAAAATGAAATCCAACCCCTGCTCCAGCGGTTACTGCAGCTGGGACTGTCATTACTTGGAGTAAAAATAAATACATTATTGAAAATCTGGAATTCTGGAGGCTCTCTGCCTAGAAATGGAAAACCCACAATAACAGCACGAGTGCTGCCTTTCAAGGTAACATTAAAGTACTCTTTCTTTAAAAATAAGTTATTCTAATCCTTGTGGTAAAGGCTTGAAAAAAAAAAAACAGAGCTTGTTATTTTCTCTCCTCAAATGCAGAGCCTTAAATTCAAAGCAGTGCACAAACTGCACGAAAATCTGAAGAGTGCTAACCAGGAACGACAGGAGCTGCCAAGAACTACGCCTTTCCACCATCAGTTTGCAGTTGGAAAGAATGCAGAAGACCAGGAGCTTTCAGATGCATTCAAACCAAAAGCAGACGGACAGAGTACATCAAAATACCCAGTGCAATGAATGTTCTGGCAGGAAGTTTCTAAATGAAAATATCACATTGTTAGCAACTTGCAGGCTCCAAAAACACTTACGTATCGAAGCAAGGCCTCTTCCCCCAGAGCTCGCACTAAGCCTTTGGTATCCATCTGTCCCAGCCTCAGCACGTACAGCGGGCGGCCATCTGAGCAACAAGGACAATTACATCAGCATAACCTTCACTTTCACCACAACAAACACAACTGAGTGAAGCAGCTTTATGCTAAAAATCCAAACAGAAATGAGGCATATCCAGTTCTAACTTTGTTGTACAAGTGGAAGAAGGAATACCTGGAGCAGATGGCAGTACGAACTTAACCCTGCCCAGTTACACCACAAGATTACCTGTATATGAACTGCTTCCAGTAACCACTTCGGACAGGTGCTACACTAAGTGCTGACAGCTAAAGAAACAAATGTTAGCCTCCAGTCTTGCTTTCTGCAGTGTTTGCTGAAGTCACACCTTTCAGCTATATCATGACATCATATGGAGCTGGCACACAGCCACCATTATGCAGTTTGAGTCTGGAGAACACAGACTGATCCAGAGACCAGCTTCAGATAACCCTCTGTGATCAAGAGACTGCCTTTTCACAATCCTCTTGCCACAGTATGCTGCTACTGTCCCAGGATACAGAGGCACTAAGCCTAACAGCTGCATGATCTGAAGAACTCAAGTTGGCATTGCTGGTTCTTCATAATAGGTGCCACTTGTTTCCATCTTCCTCCCAAAGATCTGATGTGCTTGTTAAACTTTGCTCCACCTATTCTAGTACACAAGCTAATCATCATCAACTTAAAGAGCTAAATATCCTATAGGAAAAAAAGGAAAAAGCAATAAAAAGCAGCTTTGCTTTCTCCATAAAAGTCTCCCTCAAGTTCTGATGTCTGTATGTCTGTTTCCATCACTCAACAACTGCGAACAGTGATAGCAAATTAAGTCCTTCAGGAGATAAGGAAAGAAACTGTCAGGATATGCTACATTAAAAAAAAAATAACTGCAAAGCCAAACCAGGTTGCTTATTTAGCAAGGACACTACCCCCATGAGAGTTCACAGGGTCATCTGATATTTAATCAGATGGTCTGAAAAACAATATTGTTTTAACACCAGCACACACTTATCTTGGAACGTACTGTTTGGTTTTTAAACACTAAACAAAAAGCCCAGTTCAGCTTCCTAGTAGGTTTCCCTCCCTCACAGATGCACACACATGCAAAACTAAATAGTTTGCTGACCCTCCTCCAACCCAAATGAGGCATGAAGGAAAGTCTCAATTCACAGTGCTATGTATTTTGTTGTTTTCTTTTTAACTCAATGATTTAAATAAACATTCGAAGCACTCCTGACACAGTAAAAGCCACTCAGATATAAAGAAACACTGTTAACTGAAAGCCAGGATAATAGCTTCTGCACCAACAGCTTCTTTGAGACAGCACTTCATGCCACTGTTGCCTCTGTTTCAGCACTAGACACTATGCATAATTCTGCTAACTTAGGTTTGGCACACGGTGCCTACAAGGGAGGGAAAGAGCAATACTGGAATAGAGGATTTTTAAAAAGCTGCCCACTAAAGTTTTAAATTATAGAGAATTGCTTGGGTTTTGAAGTCTGTCTCCATTATTGATAGCCCTACTATGTTTGAGGGTATGTCCCAGAAGAGATCAAAGAAATCAAGGGGAAAGGGAGAGGCACATGAAGTTCCCAACACTGAAGATCTTCTCAGGAGAACATTAAAGATGCTGGTGTGCTTTGCATGTTCCTGGTAACTGGCAGGAGCCTGTTACGTGTCTGGAGAATAAGGACAAGGAATGACAGAAAGGGAGAATGTATTCAGAATTTTTTCCTACAATCTTTACCATCATATTCTCAATTTCCACTTTCTAAGTTCAAATCTGTCAAACCCAGAGCAGCAGGGCAGAGCCATTCAGGCTCTTCCACTTTACAGCAATAAAGCTTCTGCTATGTCCTCCTGGCCAGGACTGCAGACAGCTTCCTGTTATCTTCCCTGTAACAGGAAGAATTGGCAGAAACAACAGTGCCTAGTGGGGAAAGGACCACAGCAGAAGAACAGAGATAGCTCACACTAAGAGACCATTTCCTTATCTACAGAGCCCAGCATGCCTCAAGCAATGAGTTACAAAACATTTCATTTCTGCGCATGTACTGGCAGCAAGACCAGAGCACAATAAAAGCCAGCTGAGGGACAAGGGAGCTGTCACACATCACATCAGCTATAGTCTTCCACTTCTTAAAGATTTGGTCATGCCACAATATACAAAGTGAATTCAACCAGAGTTTCCTCCCATCTTCAACCTGCCCTATTTGGTGTTTCTGTAACATCCCACTTCTCTTTCATTAAGCTGATTGTAATGCCAAATAAGTATTCATTTATGCCACGAGCAGACTTACCCAACATCAGAAATACGTTGATTAGAAAAACACACTTATTTACAAACATCTTTTAATCACCATGATAGAATACTCAGCATTTGCATAACACCCTTCTCTAAGCCAACACGGAGGGGTAGAGAAGCACAGTTTTTATTTACTTTTTAAAGGTACTGGCATAGCAGAGCTCTTCACAGACTTTTAAACATACTGGTATTAGTCAGAAAGATTAGGACCTAGGAGTCTGCTCCCACTACAGAAGGAGCTGGCAACATGAATATAAATATATTCAGTACATAGTAATGGAGAAGAACCACCCAGCTTTCTAGCCACCTCTAGATAACAGAGGAACCATTACAACCTTTAACACAGAACACAAAAAGGCTGGTCTGTACCCACAGTATAGATCGTACCTTTGTCATGATGGTGCCAGCCTCCTGCATAGTAATCCTGGAGTACTTGAGGAGGATTCCAGGTGTCTAAAATATAGTCTACCTGGTGCTGCTTACGCCACGTCAGAGACTGGCAAAGGATCTCTCTTGCTTTATCAATGTTGAAATCCCGGGCACGGAGGAATCTTAAAATGTGTTCATCCTTTGGGATCTATTTCAGAAAACAACAGACAGCGCAACTTTATACTCAAGGTTCAAAACTAGAAGGACAAAAGGAGAAACAAGAGGAGATGAAAAAGGTGCAGCCCAGCACCAGGACAAGAGGACAGTACAGAACACTGAAAGTTAATCAAGGATATCAGTCTCATTTGCATCTAAACCTAAGCCCTGTCAGGTATTGCAACTACTTTCATTTGAGGGATATAAACATTTCATGAACTCTAATAGTGCTTTACATCTGTACAGTCATAATAAGTCAGTCCAATTTTAACAAATGTAGGGACAAAACAGACTGTATTTCATTGCTAAGTAACAGGAAGGCCTGGAAACCAAGAGAGATAAGCAAGTCACAAACAACTGGAAAACCCTCAGGTTTCCTCTCAGTGCTTTAACAGGCCACATTGGATTCCCTTGTGCATACAGATTTATGTGCAAGGTGCTGGCCAAAACAAACAAATGTAGAAATAAAGTTATTCTAGAACCAGGAAGACTTGTAAAACTGTTGTTACTCTCCTGTGCTGGATTACTGTTGTTCTGGGAGGCACTCAGCAGTTAAGCACCACAGCAGGCAAGTCAGATGGACAGTCACAACATTCTATTGCTGGTGTAAAGGCTTAAATTAGGTATTTTATTTCAATTACAGAGAACTGCTTATCAAAACTAGTTAATGACATGGGGCATGGCATGATGTTTAACCATGTCTGCCTTGCATCTCACATATCAAGAGAGTCACAAGAAACAAACAGGAACTTACTTTGCCCTTGTGTGTCTCTTGGAGCCACTGTCTCAGCCGGATGAGGCAGCTTTCCTGAATCGGTGTCAAGTCACCCAGGTAACGCTTGATGTAGTCTGCATCCAGCTTGTCTAAAAGGAGACAGACGTCACTACGGTGGTCCTGAACTGACTTAACCAAGACAGCAAATGGTCCTATGTGGTGGTATCTGAGACAGAAGTGGCTGACCTGTCTTCTCTATAGAATTGAATGAAATTCTCCAAATCAATGAAAAGATGAGCAAAGAAACGGACACAGTTATCTTCATGTTAAACTGAGAAGACTCATTCTGCAACTAAGAAAGGAGTGAAAACAGGCATTTACAAAACCTTTTTCCCCACAGTGCATCCAGACTTGTCAATTCACAGCAATCACAGGATTTGGTTCTTCTGGAAACATTAAAGAAGTTTTGATCTAAACCTTCCGTGCAAAAGTTTACCCAAATTCCATTACTGACAGCAGAAGGAAGATAGAACAGGGTGTTGTGACCAAAGGACCTTTCCTCCTCACTATTACTACAGTTAAACCCATCCTGGAATTTCTGGGCAAAATGCAGGCTACTCATTTGCAACCTAATGAACAAAGAGAAAAGCTTCTCCACTCTTCTGATCTTCATTCACTACAAAGACAAGCTGATAACAGCTCTTCAAGTTGATGTTCAAGCTCTCAGCTACCCAGGAGAAGTAGCACAGTGCTGCTAAGTGCCTCTACAGTACAGAGAATCCCACTAAAACAAGTCAAACCACCATACCATCAGGTGTTCCTGCTGTAAGTTCTGAGGGGCTGCTTGAGGTGTTGAGGATCTCCTTATTGTTCAAGCCCTCCTTTGTGGCAGAATCTGGCACATTAATAGCGGGTGAAACTGGTCGTCTCGTGTGGGATGTGCTGCTCTCCAATTTACATGCAACAGGAGGAGTCCAACGAGGAACAAAGGTTATTCCTTCTTCCTCCAGCTGCTTCAGGTAGTACTCTATTATTTCCTTTCCCTTTAAAAAGGAGACTTTACTTCAGCTACTAAAAATACCTTTAGACACAAAAAGGATTGGTCTGGAAGCCCTTTATGTGGTCAGACCTCTCTAAAGATTCCACTTCCAAATACAGACCGACAAACACACACTGCCCTAGGCTAAATGGCCCAGCTTTCTGACCACAGCAGCCTGTTACTTGGCAGCAGCTACATTATCTTCCTATAACTTTGAGCCAGGCACCAAATTCATGGCTGCAAGCTCACCTTTTTAATATTGCTGGTGTATTGCTTCATGGCAATCTTTTCCACTGTGCTTTCAAAACCAAAAAAAGATTTTATATCCAGACTTGCTGACTGTTCAAAACAGGTCCAGTCTTCATTGTCAGGATGAACCTAAGTTAAAAGGAGGTCACACAATCTAGTTATATATTTGTTATTCTTTTTCATCACAATACTCTTCATCAGGTTCACATAGTCAAAAATAAGCAAGAGGAATTTGCAGTCTTTTGCTTCATTTGCAAAATACAGATTGGAAAAGATAATACTGAAGAACAATTGGCTGACAAGCCCTCCTGTAACCTCATTGCTGGAACAGAATGTGTTCCTAACGAGAAAGGGAAGGGTGGAGAAATAGTACTGCATGAGCCAAGATACAAGAGACCAGCAGGTTTAAATAATTAACAATATCTTAATGTAGATATGAGTTGAGACTGTAGCATATCAGTGGAACAAAGTAAAATACTCCACAGTGAACTTGCTGCTCCTGCAGGTTAGGCTGACAGACCAGGCCAGCTAGCTTAACAACTGCAGCAAGTACAGTGTAAGCATTTCCCAGCACTGCAGTCTAGACATGTTTTCAACAGACACACTGCAACAGATTGTTCCTGCTTTGACCTATGAAGTAGAAAGGCAGAGAAATATTTTACTTTGTTCTCCTATGATAATGCTACAGAAAAGAAGCATGAACTTCTCATTTGGTTGAGCAAACCATCAGGGAGGCTTTTGCTACTATCTTGCCATTTAAAGTTTTGAGCATCTTCCACAGGAAAAACTGCAGACAGAGGAGTACTCTAAAATGTAAACAATAGAGAAGTGATATCAAAAATAGAGTAATAGTCGTAATAATAAAATAGGGTAATAGTGTCAAGTAGGTTTGAATTCCAGACCAGAACGTGCAGCAAGCATGCCACCAGACTCCTCTGTATCAGAAAGCATCTGCACTGAAGACCAAAACCAGTCACCACAGAAAGAGTTAGGTTAAAACTCTGCTGATGATGAATGTTTGAGCAGAGCAGAAGGCAAATAAAGCTATGTTGAAGTTTCCTTTAACAGCTCTGTCAGGGTATCAACAGCCTTGACAAGGCTCACACTGCTATTACAGACCACAGATCTGCCTAAACAGAGCTGTCAAACACAGCAAATTGTGTTCTGCTATCTGAGAAGATGCTCAAGCAAGAGGGTGCCAAACTTGTTTCAGTTCTTCAAGCAAGTGTGTTACATTTAACACCAACAGCAATTATCACTCATGGTGGAAGGTTGGTTATTTTTCCCTTGCAAGGCGAAAGCCAAGAACAACCTAACTTCTGTTTGAGTTTTGAAATCTAAACACTGACTTAATTCCATCTGTAGCATCATCAAGAGCCTGTTACTCACTGTGTAAGAGCAGTGCTCATTAATAATGACTCTGTTAGAGAAGGTTTCATTGTAGGCTTCAATATGCAAAGTCCTTTCCCGTCTGTTCAGAGAATTCTTCTGGACAAAGTAGACATAATCCACTCCTGCAATCTGAGGAAGATGCCACAGATTCTGTTAACATACGATATTCATGTGAAATTATATCCAAAAAGCAAGAACAGGTGCTTCAAATCTAATCACCTTTTTTAACAGCCGTGGTGCATCTATATCCAGCTTACAGCGCCGTTCAATCACATGGATAGCTCCATCCTCACTCTTGTATTCACTCACAGTGTCACTGGCTACAAACATAGGGATCAGTGGGCATGTTGGAAACCTCCTTTCATAAGCCTGCAACGACAGAAAAAGAAGAGCTGTCATCAACATTTCAGACTTGATGTATGTGTGTGCTGTTCCTTCACTGACATCACCAGCATCCGAAGGCAAAGGACCATTGATACCTTTTGCAGAAGGGATCCTTCCTGGAGTCCACGTTATCATTGAGAGATCAGAATGCATTCCAAGCAAACCATTTAAAGATGTGCTTAACATAGCCCTACTTGAGTACAACAGCACACAAAACATCTGTTCCCCACCCTTCCCCCCAAAAAGGAAGCTGTCTTACACATAGCAACCCACTTGTCAGCAATAACAGGAAAATAAGACTCTCCAGTTCTAAAATACCACAAGACAGAACAATTACATGTTGGATTAAAAAACCCCACATGCTAATTATTGGTGTTTCACCAAGCTGTCTGCAGGGTTTTCCACAGAGGTCCCAAAGGTCTAATAAAAACATTTCAAAGCCCATTTCTTAAGCTAATGGAGCTCAAGTTCCCTGTGCACAGAGCATTCATGATGACTTCATGGCACAGTTTATCAGCACACAGTTTTGTTCAACAACATACAATAAGCCTTTCCAGTAAGACCAGGTCATGTCATATTTTTGACAACTGGAACTTTTTCCCACTGTGCCAGGCAGCAGTAGCTCTGCCTTCAGTTACAGGACAGCATCACATAAATGAGTTGATCCCTTAAATACTACACACACATAAGGAAGCTGGTATTAAACTAGGCACATTCAGATATAGCTTAAAACCTAGAATCAATAATACAGGGTAGAAAAAAGTTATCCCCACTAAGAACTTTGCAGAACTTTAGTTTTAGAGCCAACTATGACTGGAGAATACAACATAACTGTTATTTTCCCCTTTTTAGAGTCACTGGCATCTCTTTGCTTCCCTCTCATGAGGGGTTGTGATCTAATCAATGTTTTAGCCCCCTTTCCAAACTATGAATTATCTCTATTTTGGCATTGGACTCAAAACCTTGGCTTTGGTAAATAGGTAGGATTTGCAAGGTGCCCCAGTGCAGAAATCTGAGAGCTGAATGTGAAACAAAAGCCTTTAAAAAGAGCTAAAATATGCACTTTTTCCTTTTAAATCATCTTAAGTGGTCTTAACATAGCAGGGCAGTGGCACAGGAACAGCATCAGCAGGGAGAGGGTGTGGAAGAAAATAAGCAGCAGCTGCAGAAAGCATGCAACCACAGCACTGGAAGAGAAAAAAATCTCTCAACTCCCCCTTTATAAGAATAAAAATACTTAGTTCCCTACCAGAGTTCAATTGTAGCAGTGTTACTGTGGTGATAGCAGTGCAATGCACTACAACAATGTCAGCTTTTCTCCCCTTTGTGAATAGTTTTTAAACCATCTTTGCAGCAAGGCTGCCCCAAGTTCATAAAGCCCCTCTGTAACATACTCCCAAGCACAACCACAGAGTACACACACACTCCTTTCTTCAAACCTCTCATTTGTGCACAGCTGGTTTTGTTTAAGCTAGGAAACGAAATAATTTCTGAGTTCAGAGACAAGCAGGATGGAAGTGGCAGAGCATCAGTGCTGTAAAACAACAGCAATAGTATACAGCAATAGTACACAGCTCTAAGGGAAGAGTGGTCCTATTAAAACAGTACAAGAGTTTCCTTATTTATGTGATGAAGGTCTTGTTCTGAACAAAGCCCATACATTTTTATAACTGTACAGGAATGCCTCAGCCCCCTCCCTCAATCCCCAGTGTACAGAATTAATCACCACTAAAACTATACAGTATTTATTTTTTTGTTTATTTGAGGAGTTTGTAACAATTACCTAGTTCCTCCTCAGCTTATAAAACATCTTGCATTTCTCACTACACTGGAAGGGGTTTTTGTTTGTTTTTTCTTTAGATAACAATGAAACATCCCCACTGAGTAACCCCCATTATAAGCCTCGGCAGTCTCATTCATTGCACATATTGATGCATTTCTCATCTTAGCCTTCAGAAAGCTCCTCGTTTCTCTGTGAACACTTGCAAATTGCAACATTATCTGCTGGAAGGGTTTATTGAACTACAAGCAAGAAAAGAAGCCCAAGAATTTGTTGTTCTGAAAGGCAAGACTGAATTGAATGCGTTCAGTTTGGAAGAGAACAAAATAATTAATGTCAGAAGTTGGCACGCTCAGTGCTTACAGCAACAAAGTACTTGAAGGTTTCAAAGAGATTAACAGCAACCCTGGAGTCTTCCTTCCCTGAAGAATGTGCACACCGTATTGAGAACTGCTCACAGTCAATTTCACTGAGCTCTTAAGTCAGGCTGGTTTTATTCAAGCTGTGTGCCACGGGTATACGTTCTCATAATGCATCATTTCTCAGCACAGCATCGTTTGAGGAAAATTATTACAGAGTGATTATATTACAATTACAGCAAACTGCAGCCACATCAACATTTTCAATCTGATTTTAAGCATTGCTGTCTTTCCACACATGGCAAACAGCAATCCTTCACAGTGCAGAGCACACAGGAAAAGCTGCCACAGACTATGGGATACTGAGAGGTCTTCCTTCACACCATGGACCAACACAGCACAAGAAAACCTACAGTGTAAGAATGGCACAGCAATCAATAAGAGACATGTGGGTCAAAGCAGCACACGAATCACCAGAACTGGAGGTATTAAAACAGCATGAGAACATACAAAATAACCAAATGCTGCATCTTTGCTTTTAATAGGACTGCACTGAGTCATTCTGCATTACTGAGGTGTTCTGAAAAAGAAACTGTCTCAAGTCTGGCCCTGTAAGCAGGAAATAACTGTCTGTGTTATCCTATATTTCTTCAGCAGCCTGATAAAAGCAGGGTGTACGTTACAAGATGCCACGTGTTTTCCCTTTGTCTCTCTTTACAAACAACATCATTAGGTGCTACACACCTTCCCCTCAGCATTGCAGCTGCACTGTACAGATACCATCACAAAAGCCAATTATTTCCTCAAAAGCAAAGCAGCTGAAGCAATACTGCTGCACTCCATGTGCGAGAACAAAACGCTGCTGCTCTGGGACTCAACGCATCTAGGAAGGATGTTGCAAGGATGTTACTTATTTGTACTGTTTTTTTAAAGGCCAGAGAACAAAACGAGGGTAAGTGGAGATCCCTGTATGTAACTGAAGTAAGAAGAGCAGACATCTGCAATTGGTGCTGGCTATGACACGAGAAGTCAATGCCCTCTGGGTAGGACAGAGGTGGACAAAGAGCTTTCAGAAACACTAAACCTGCAGCACTGTTGTTCCCTAAATCATCCCTAAATTAACAGCTTCAAACATTCATATACTCTATTTACTAAAAGATGGCACAGTGTATTCAGGAATATACTGCCCAAGCTTCAAATTTCTTGGGCCCATTACATAAACTCCTAACTTTCTTAACGCATGTAACAGTAAGAACACTGATGAGGATAATTTCCACCAAAATAGCACTGTATTAAAGCCTGTTCCCCAACTGCTTCCCTTAGCAACTCCTGTTCAGAGTCAAAATAACAGCATTCTACTTTCCTCTTTGCTGGTATTTTAACTGTGCTTAAAGACATAAAAGCAATTCAGAAGTAACAATATTTAAAACCCATCACAACTTTTTCTCACATCCAAGCGAATTAGATTTGCTCCTGCTATCCTTACCTTTCAGGATTACAATGTGAGCAATAATAGGATCCCAAAACACTAACTTTAGACCAGTTAGGGATGACCCCAACCCAATTTTCAAGATAGATGATGTTCTGGCTTTTCACACCACACACAGGGCTAACAGAGAGGTCTTGGTCATCTGAGAACAGGAATGATGTCTTCCAGAGGGCTGAGCACAGTTATTTATGCACGTAAGTTACTCAGATTCTCTGGCCAGATTAATACCCCCTGATGAATATAGTAGCTTCCCACACCCAGGTCCTGGTCTCCTGTCTTAAAGGATATGAATTGTTCAGTTTATTCATTCAGTGGATCACATAAAAGAAAACCTGACAGAGCTTGCAAGCAACCTTACACTATTCCATTATTCCTACAGCAGCCAAATCCTCCAAATAAAAATTTAAATCTGGTAAATTGTAAGTAGGAATTTTAGTCCTCACTCAGGAAATTAAGCATGCTAAATATTTTTTTAATAGCTGATTACATGGAACAGGCTAAGATGCTGCATTTCTCTTTGGTTACTGTTCAAAATGGCAAGAGAATTGCCTTTCAGAAGTAGCACAGTTCTTCAAGGGCATCCCAAGAGAGGCTGGCTCATCCTGCCAGCTGAATCTGCTCCTCTGCTGTTTGTGCATGCCACACACAAGCCTTAGGTCTGCAACAAATACCTGACCATGTTTGGGTGCTAATCTCCAAATGCATGCCAATGTTCACCATGCTCTTGTACCCACTGTAAGTACATGGAATGTGAGTTGTTTACAAACACACAAGAAGGGTCACCAGAGCACTAGTCTGACAGCCTGCGTTCCTGAACCTGCATCACTCTTGGCACCATTAAGTCCCTTTGCTCCCCTGCAGATCAATAGGAAAAACACTGGCTCATGGGAGACCAACAAAGAGGCTTCAGATTCTTGGCAGCTGCTTTTGAAATGAAACAAGTTTTGTGAGTTAATCCAATCAGCAAATACTTTCTCATCCATAATACACCGCTGTTCATACCTCTACAACAAACATGAGTTTAAAAATCATTATACTTCAACAAACAAAGTGCATATCTCAGTGCCAGTGTATTTCATGCATGCTAGTTCATACATTAGTTATCAGTTGGAGTCGAGAGGAAGAAAGTGGATGGGCAGGAAAGAATATACCTCAAGCAGACACAGAAATGGCTTCTAGTTAAGTTAATATTCCAGTCACCAGAACTGGAATGCAGTTTGGGAAGCAGAATCTTTAATGCAGAAGTAGTCAGTTCTTCAGAAAGAGCACTGCTGTGAAGCAAGCTCAGTAGGGACAAACAGACCTCCAAAACTTGCCTGCTGCAAGTCAAACCCCTGGTATTAGGCAAGCAGCACTGCTGAATTTGGTGCAGTCAGCTTTCCTCATCAGCATGGCTCTCCACAGCAGCTACTTGTTCAAAAGTAAGTGCTTTTTCCTTCCTCGTTGCATTTTTAGAAGTTTAAATGCTCTCATTTACCAGAAGTGATTTTCTTCTTTCTGAGAAACAAAGGTAGCTTGGCAGTGACTCAGTACTCGGAACTCACTTTCTTTGGAAAAGACCAGGAAGGCTTTAATTACACAGGACTACAAATGAGGCTTCTGCAGGACTGCAGACAACCCACTGAGCATGAACAAGGCAGATTCAGACCAAAGAATGAATTAGGGGATAGCATCTACAACACAAGTTATCTATGCGCCCACTTCTTTGACAAATAGGAGGTAGTCGAACCAATCATATTTTCCACTTATTTGTAAGTCATGGTCCAGCCTTTGCCACCAACATGACTAGACAGATTTTTAAAGTACAATGACCCACAGCTGGATCACATGGTGGGATGCATTTCAGTGCATTTCTTCAAATGAGAACTGGGTGACATTCACCTGGTACATGTGGGTAGTTGTACAGCCCTTCACCCTGACCTCTAGGCACAAGGCACTGCCCAGTAACTTCATGCCACTATCATGCTTTTCTAAGGTGGCAGCTGCATCTAGTCCTTCCTTACTTCATCCCTCTTCCATCCTCCCTCCAGCCCAGTTCAAAAGCATTTCACCCTGTCACTGAGGAGTAGAAACACTGAATTCATGCACTGTTCCCTTGTACGAGATGAAATTTGGCCTTTATTATTAATGTTAGCCATTAAGTACATCCAAGATAAAATAATTCTTCTATAAGTTACACAGAAAAAAAATCAATAAGACAAGTTGATACCAATAAAAATGAAGCAGAATACTTGTTTAAGAGGATAAAAAGTTCTTTTTTATTACACACAAGTACAGAGTGTTATCGACCCAGGACTTCCTGATTAAATGCTCATTAGTGTATTTAAAGCGGAAGTCTACAGCACTGGAGCAAGCTGTACTCATACTGCTCCCACACCATGTACCAAAGCAGAGCATTCCCTCAATGCAGACAGCCCCACTGCCATCCATCTGACACCCCAGCATTAAAGCTCTGAGATGCAGTCAGTCTAAAACGTTCATAAAGGGTGCTGTTATTCTTGTAGCAGTACAAACTGCTATGGTTTTAGTTACTGAAGTTTTATTTTTGTTGTTTTTTTTTAATATAGACCACACAATACACATTACACAAGTCATGAGACAAGTACTAACAAGAGTCAGCTCCACACAGACTGCTCACAGACTCCACACTGAAGGCCAACTAATTCCTCAGATGCTGAGAGGTAGAGCTCTGGGAAGAAAAACCATCAGTGGTTTGAGGACCTACTGCAGCATGACATCCAGACCATTTCAACGAAATGAAGCACAAAACTCATTTTGCTGTGCTGTTTAACAGATGCCCTTCATGCCTTCACAACACCTCTATACCGTGTGCTGTATTTATGAGATTGCACTCAAGTGGTGCTCCTGGTCAAGTCTCAAAAGCATTCACCATGCTTCTAAATCCCACAGGCATCGAGCAACCCACACTCCTCACAGCCTGTATGCCCCTGCCTACACTGATCATCACTGCAGGACACACTTCATTAGCACCACCAGGGTTTCACTTGTTAGACTATGAAGTGCTAAGATGCCTTCGTGTTTGCAGTACTGTTCCCTAGAGAAGCACTGAAAACAGCCAAGCCAATAAACTGAGCTTTGCTAGCTCACCACTCCTTCAGAGGAATAGGAATTCCTGAGACATTCTCCAGGAAGCAGAGAGCTGAGGGAATTGGTGCCTGCTGTAAGCAAAGCTGGATGAGAAAACATTTCTTTTCCTGGCATTCACCAAACCATTAAATTCTCACCACTGACAGCTGCTCTGCCACTTGAGAGTTGGGCAT
The DNA here is from genome assembly GCA_013399175.1 of Odontophorus gujanensis. Taxonomy (NCBI): domain Eukaryota; kingdom Metazoa; phylum Chordata; class Aves; order Galliformes; family Odontophoridae; genus Odontophorus; species Odontophorus gujanensis. The sequence continues at coordinate 231,066 of VXAB01002728.1, read as the reverse complement.
GAAAGAAAAGTTTTTATTATAGGTACAAAAAACATAATCCCTAACACACCCTGTTATCCTTTGATGCTCTCATATTTGTTCAAAGGAGTCAAATTTTGATTTAATCACGTTCAGTTGAAAAGGATCGAAGACCCTACATCACTACAAATGACCCACTTAGACCTGTGCAAACATCCACACAGAAATGGGAAGGGAGGAGAGGGAAGATTTATCCCAGTACATTCAAATTCACAACCTAGTGTCACAACATAAAGCCTTAGGTTTCATTGGTTTCTTTGAACAGAACAGGACTGTTCTGTCCATTTTCACATTTAGATGCTTCAAGAGCCTGTGGTACTTTAAATAACTACCCAACTATGTTTCTTGCAGGTCTCAAATATATCCTACTCCTAGGCAACGCGAACAGAGCCAGTGAAAAGCTATTAAAGCAATCTTGTTGATGTCAAAGAATAAACACTGTGTATTTGTTCTACTCAGTAGATTTAAGAGGCCTGGCACATGAAAAGCTGGCACTGAAATTTCCTGCTTCAATTCAAAAGACAGTGAGGAAACTTTGGATCTTCACATCCATTCCAGAAATTCCTGAAACAGAAAGCTGAAAGTATCTGAAAGCAATGAAGACACCAGCCACAAACATGACAGAGTAACCCAGCACACAGACTTAGCTCAGATGCAATAGCTACTGTGCAGCACCATAAGAGGACTGCTCCGAAGTAATACCTCCTATTTTATTATGGTGCCCACAGCATCAGAAGTGGAACCTTCTCAACAACATCCCATTACGTTTTGCTCTTGTTGTCTAAAGGCAATTATCTGCTTGCTTTTTGATCACCATCATCCCAATCAGCACTTCCCTAAAACACATACAGGATGCACACAGGGAAAGCAGAGCAGCCTTCCCAAACAGAGGCACTGTGGCTTTTGCACAAGGAACAAAGCTCCATTACACACACCAGGAAGTATCAACACTTAACACACCTCTGTGGACACAGCCCAGATTATTTCACACCTACTTGATGTCTCAGATATCTTCTGCAGGGTGAAAGGAACTGCTTCATGTTAAATTTCAGGTACAACAATAGTTTATACACACCATCAGCTATCAGGAAACACCAATGAGATGGTATTAGAAATGAAACGGCAATAATTGCAATAGCTTGCAATTAGAGCTGCTGGCACAACACCTCACACACCACCTGGATTTCTGACAGCAGGACCTTTCATGTGTTAACACTGCTACAAAGCACTCCCAAGGGAAAGCAATAGCACTAACCAGCAGTGGCGGGTCTGGTCGCCTCCTTCCTTCAAGCAGCATTTCCATGGTTACAGCGTTGATCACTATTGGCTTCAAGTGCATTCCAAATATAGATCAAATGCACAGCTTGGCATTTTAAACAGCCCTAATAGCTACTCTGCAGGCCAGCTCTTGTGAGCTAGCTCTGAGTCAAAGGCATAACACACTCACATAGCACGCTACAGTGACTCCTGAAAGGTTAGCAAGCATAGTGCTTACTGTATCACCCTGATTGTTTTTAAAAGCAATCACTGAAGCTGGGCAGAGCAGTGAGGAATCATCCCAGCACTTACATCGTACTCCAAAACTTGTGTACCCAAGCTTAGGACTGCCCCTGCTGTGCTTTAACTCATATCCTTTGAGGCCACTACGCAGGGATAGCAATCCAGAGTCCTACTGGAATTGAACTGCAAAAAAAAAAAAACCAACAAATGTTACCCCAAATGATGTGCACCATTTCAACTCTCAATCATAGTGCACTGTTTCTAGAAAGGATGCCTCTAAGTATAAGATGCAGAGAATTTTTAAGAAGTTCATGCTAAATGCACATTGACTAGAAAGTATTATGCAAGCAGCATCACTTTCATTAACAGTTAAAACAATCTTCTACTACCATTAAAAGTTACAGAAGACACCAAACCAAACCTCAAGACAGTAATGCATCTCAGAGAAAAACTCCAATTCCTCTGTAGTAACTCAAAGTCTACACAGTATTAGTCCATATTCTCCAGGAAGTATACGTGAATCAGTGAAGTACTCATTTTTCTAGCATGTAAGCCAGAAATCTAAAACTTTTAAAGGGCAGCTCATTAAAAGGATGCTCCATTTAGAACAGCATCTACCTCTGTAAATATCTCCAACACTCTGAGCTTATTTGCTTATACATACTCATAAAGCATTCTTGATGAATTTGAGTTATACTAAAAAAAGCCTGCGTATTTGCTTAAGGTTGCCCCAAACCAAAAGCAATGTAGGAGATAAAAGTGGAAAAAAAAGCAGAAAAGCTTTGGGGGAAGCTGCAGAAAGCTTCCTATGTATTGAAACGTGCAGTCATGTGTAGGGAGGCAGTGAACCAGTTTCAGAAACCAGTGTTATTTAATATTTTAATATTTCATTAATGTAATTTAGACCTTATAAATAAAGCAAGTGATTCTAAACAGGCTATGAAGCAACCTTTGGGATTAGTGGAATTTTACTGGTAACTTGCTGTTGAGTTACACAACCATGGTAACCAACTTACCCAACCAAGCAGGAAGCTCTGCCTTGCAGCACTGAAAGAAATGGGCAGACACAAAAATCCTCTGTTCTTACCAGCAGTCACACCACCCACACAGGCTCTTTTTGTACAGCACAGTACTTGAGCCCCTCAGTACATGCATGGATACCACTTGATCCCTTCCTGCACGGGTACTATTCATTAGCTGGTCATTTTCATTGCAGAAAACTAATCACAGAGGAGCTTTACTAGCAAAATTATAGTGCCATGATTGCTCCATACAGATGCATATAGTGAAAGGGAACTTGTAACTACCTAAGAACCACTTTGCAATGCGCAGGCACAATCTTCTTCCAGATAAAAAAAATAAACTTGTCCATGATTTAATTCACCTTCATTCCAGCTCTAAAAGCCTCAAGATTTAGCAAGCAAAAGAAAACAACAACAGAAAAGAACACAACAAACCCACAGTTTGAAGAGAAAGGATCTGACCTTGACACAAGGGCTAACGTTCTGTCTTACATCTGCACAAAGCCATCTTTAACCACCACAGGCATGCCTCAACGGGGCTCTAATTGGAAGAGTGGTTTCTTTAAAACAGATACAAGCCACTTGTGGTTTGCTTGAATATATTTGCACACCTGGAACTGTGTAATACACGTTCCTACATGTGGGAACCTGAATGGTCACTTTCAGAAACACATGAATGAGTAGGGCAGACCTGAGGAGAAAGTGGATAGCCACTATGAGAAGAGTTACACCTGCTTGCCTCCGAGATGCTCACAAGGAGAGCATTCATTCTTTTCCTCCCTTTGAGAAGTCTAGAGAGCCTGAAAGAGCCCAGGGCACAGCACTACTCCACTACACAGCAGCTCCAACAACTTACAACTTTGTTAGAGTTGCTGCACCGTGTTGAGATGTGAATCTCCAAAGCAAGAAGCTTAAAAAAAAAAACAGTTGGGTAGGCAAGTACCATTCCTTCCTCTAGGAAAAAAAAAAAATAAGGACAGAAAACCCCAAGAGGCTGAATATAAATAAAGTAATTTTCATCTTCCTTCCTTTGGAATAAGCAAGGAGAGTCTGCTCACTCAGGTTAGGCTGGCTGGTGCCTGGGAGACCAACAGTAAAACACTGGTTGGAAAAGAAAAGAAAAAAAAAATCAGAGTAAACAGAAATCTTGACATTGCTCTGGTCTGGGTTAAGGTGGAACATCAAGGACAGATTATACAGTCATGTTGATACGTGTCACTCTATTATACATCCACCTTCATTACCCTAGTGGGGGCAATAACAGCATGAGATCAACTTGCAATTTCACTTTAGCATTTTTATATTAAATGTATGTGCAAAAGCATTCTACAGAGAAAGTGAGTGTTTGCTGACAAGACAGATGGAAATCAATTCTGGCTCAGAAGCCACGTAGCTCTGAGCACAGCACTTGGTTTGACAGAATGTGCCTTGCAATTAGCATCAGCTTCGCTAGCTCCTGGGAGAGGAAACTTGGCTTCTGACCCCAATTGCACAGGACACGACTGCTCTTGTTCAAGGTTAGAGTACTCTGGCAGAGTCTGACCTCCAAAAAAGCATCACAGGAAAGCTGGCCAGGGGCCAGCAAAAGCTGAAATGCTCCAAGAGCAGAAACCACTGCGATTACTGGAGAATGTCAGCTATTCTCAAGCACTTCCTATTTCTCTGCAGCAACAGCAATCTATAAGCCTTTCCACAACGCAGAAACGTATCTCTGAGATTAAGATACACACATGGAAGAACTGCACGCCATTAAAACCTTGTCTTGCTATAGCTTGTAAGTAACCACTGTACATTTTACAGCAGCTGAACAATGTCAAGTCGGTTCATTCAGCGTTGCCAACAGGCATTCCCTAACATACAGGACACAGCCACACTGCTGAAGGCAGATTTCAGGATTTAATTTCCCCATTCCTTCCCATTAACAGAATTTTGCATGTCTGGATCCTCTGCAGTCAGTTTTACTTTAGAATTCCACTGCAATTCTGATGCGTCCACTGAGGACCTATTTCTGGAACCACCACATATTTCTTACTGAGTGCTTGTCCTGTGGGTAGGTCTTACTTTCATACAAGCTGAAATTGCTGTTCAGCAGGTTTCTGTCTTAGAATCACAGACACTTTCACCAAGCAACCCTATTAAAGCATGTTGAACGTATGGAATATATACACGTATTTAATAGAATTATTACTGTGTAGACAAAAACCTAGTGGTGGGAAGAGGGAAGCATGGCTGCATTATTGCTACAGGCTGAGAACTTCCAATTAAAGTATTAAATGAAGAACCAAATACTCATATTGCCACTAAGTCTCCTGATCCCTGCACAGATCAGCCCCCGTTCCTTGCCATCCTGTGCAGAGGTTCAGCCTGACAGGTTTGGCTTCATGTCAGACTGCACCCACCTGCTTTTCACTGGGCCCAGAGGCAGCTGACTGCACTCTACCAAGAGTGTAGGGAGTACAGTAAGGAAACCTTTGGCAAGAGGGCAGAACTCAAGGTCAGTGGTGCAGATCAGATACCTGGGTTTAGCTTTTGGACCAGCAAAATAGCAGCTTCTAGGTAAAAAAAGGCCACTGTACTCCATTAAGCAAACCAAGAAAACTATTAACTACATCAATTACATTGTGGCCATTCACTAATGTCAAAGGAATGCCATTAAAAGGCAGCATGACAGGGTTTGAGATCTGAAAAAATAAAAACACTACCTCAATCTAGAAAGTTAAATGTAACATGGAAAACATGTATCCTAACTTTACACATCTGACTTCCCAGGAAAAGACTCAGAAATGTTTGACAATGGAAGGTAACAGTATGGAACAGCAATCTCTCACATGCAGAGATAGACTGGGACTCATCACCAGAAGAAAAACTCGAGGTCTGAGGGAGGTAACACACAGCTATCTAACGAGCAAGCAGCATGATGACTGTGAGCACAGAGCAGGTGGTGTGCAGCCGAGCCAGGCTCCAGATAAAGGATATCTCTCTTGACAGAATGTGTCATGAAGCACAGCCACCTGCTGGAGGGTGTCATGATAGAGAGCTCACTTTGGTCCAGAAAAGAATTGGGCACAGAAAGCCAGCCACATATGGTGCTATTACACACAACAGGCACTTTCTGGACCAGAAGGCTGTCAGGACACTGCCGCAGATTGAAAGAGTATCAGAGAGAGCATTACCACACGTTTCTCTCATCCCTATCCTCTTCTCTAGAGGGGTGCTGCCAGATATACACCACATTAACTAGGTAGGGCTTATGCTGCTCATCAGAACACCACTGCCAGGGGCATCGCTGGCAGCAGGGTGTGCAGCCTCAGCACCCCACATCTGCTCACCCATTAAAGGAGAAAGATGCCACCATTTTCAAAAGGCAAGTCATTTAAAGAATAATCAAGATTCCTTTGATTAGTTTCTAAAAGAAGAATTAAAATCACAGCTCGTAATCACTCCTTTGTTCCTCGCCCTCCTTTGCAGCAAGGCAAGGCAGTCTAAAGGAGGAATCAGTTCAGATGAAACAGAACAAAAGTTCAAGTGAAATTGCATTAAGTCCTGCTCATTACAGCGTCAGGAGCTGCACCACACAGACCATGAAACACTTCAATAAATAATTTCGTAGAGCCACGAGTTCAGTAATGAAGAATTTATCCACAGGCCAATGAATTGCACAGCAAAGAGAGAGTTGTGCAAATGAAGAAGCAGAATTTACACAACGTATGAGATAGCCAGCAGAATGTCCTCTGGAGAGGACTCCACTGACTGATGTCCCTGAACTGGAACAACATTGACAGTGTTCACATTTATAAAAAAAAAAAAGCACAATGTGCTCAAGGAAGGAAGTGCTCTCATCAGGAAACGAGTTGTTCCCTTCCTGTTGTGGCATAAACAAATGTAAATAGGACACATCACCATCCTCACCATCACTGTAGAAATATTCCTTTTCACAAAATGAGCTCCATTACTAGCAATGCAGTATGAAACATTACAGCAGCAGTAGGCAAGGCAGAAGGCTCCTAAGCCAGAGAGGCCAATGTGGTACAGGAATTCTGCAATATAGGTTTCAAACTGTTACACAGAATGATCTGCACCAAAGACACCTATAGTCAAGTGGTGAGACTACACAATTTCAGCATGAAAACACTGATGTAATGATAGAAAAAATAATTCAGTGTTTAAGTCAAGTCTGATCGTGACAAAGCCTAGTTGTGCTAATTTTAAAGAACCCAAACAGATACAATTTGCTCTTCCTTGTCCCCTCCCACAGCTCCTGTGCTATGGCTACTGATATTTTTATTTCCAAGTCTGCTGATACTCAGACTCTTCACTTAGGTTTTGTTTGATGGTACCTTCAGAGGAATCCAAGACACAAAGTGTTCAAATCTGAAGTTTCAACCACGAAAGAAGATACTGCAAGATACTACATTGTTATTTCTTAAGGTCAGGACAGATCCCTGTTCACACCAAATCAGCTCAGACTCTACATTCCCAAGCTATTAAGCACAACATGCAAATACTCTGCCCTGCTGAACTCCACCAAGCCAAAAGAGCACTGAATCAGGTTTCAAACGGCCCCTTCATTTAGCCTTACAGCAATCAGCTTCTGCATTTTTCAGACTGCAGATCCCTAATGACTCCCCACAGAATCAGGGCTCCCTGGCAATGCCACGCTGGCTTGCTCTTTCTTGTGCCCAGTTGCCATCACCTCACCAACAGCACAGGATGGAAAAAGCACCTGCTCCCACCGGGTGCCCATCAGCCTCAAGTGAGCCTGTTGTGGCAATCAGGCAGACAAAAATCATTGACTCTCTGTTCCAAGATGGCATTTGAGCAGCTTATCTCCCTGAACTGGCTTATGTCTTTCTCAAGCAAGAGCTGAGAACTTCACTGTAATGAGAAACTATTTCCCCTTTGTCCAACCCCTAGAAGGGAAAGCCCACGAACCACAAGCTGATAACCTCTATGGACTGAGCTAAAAATCAGTGTTATTGAGCAAAAGGGATGCAGAGAGAAGCAAAAAGCTTAGCACCTGATCTCAGATTTTGAAAGCCCGCGCTTGCTTATAGCTTTGTGGGAACACTGCCCCACACTGCAGCAGATCCCAGGTGGTGTCAGTCCTTGCAACACAGGCTTTGGACCTATAGTGCTTCCATATCCTCCACATGCTTCTAAGCCATGACTCAAATACACTGATGACAACAGAAACAAGCAGCATGCAGATAGATAACGAGAAAGCAGAATGATTAAATTGCCTGTAATAAGTTCTACTTAACGTTTCACCTAAGTTGCTAACATTACCTGTCTTAACTATATCATAACAATCAGATGAAGAGTTAGTAATTCAGCTTAACAGCCTAATTCCTCATTTAAAATATACACACAGTCATTTTAAACTGCATGAAAAAAAATGAAGATGAGCTCACTTGGGAGAAAATAGACCATTTAAGACTAACCTGTAATTAATTTTAACTTGAGCTAATTAACAGATTTCCTTGTAAACTCCCAGAAGATTCATTCTATATTCAGAACATGAGCTTTAAGATCACGTCGCCTTCCTCCTTCCAGAAACGTACTGAAATCAAAGTGAGTGCAAAGCAAAAACATCAACCCTGGTTATGAAAAATCACAACATACCCCTACATTCTGTGTTCCAAGATCTGGACTCCAACTTAATACTATCTGTCAAAATTCCTGAGGGACTGCTTTCAGTCCCTACGGCTCTCCTATCCCATCTTTCATTGGGTACTTGTTTCTTCTGAGCATCTGAGCTCAGATCTGTCTGCAGCTCCTTCAGCTCACAGCAGGAAGAGGAAATGCAGATTATTTAAGCTGGAGGTGCACATAACTGGCCACACCATATGGAAATACCACATCCTACGTCTGCAGTTGATGTCTGTGATCTGTAAATAAACTTGTCTTCTCACTGGATGTGATTTTAGAATCCTCAAATACACCATATCTTTGACCCACAAGGTTTTAAAAGCTTTTACATGTGCTTCTTAATGGCTAAATGCATCTTAAATTACAAACGCAGATCCTAACCATGGCACCACAGGTGTCTAGGACTCCACAGTACACACTAACCATTTTCTTTCTCCCATTCACTCAACATATTTTCACTTCTACATGTTGCTTTATATATAGTCAACCAAGGAACACTTCACACCAGTTCAGGCACAGAACGCCTGCAGAGCGTGGAACTCCTGAGTGCTTTCAGAGCAAAGCAATAAGACCAGTTCTGGTACAGATTTTTCTCCCATTGACACCCTTCAGAGTTCGACAGTAGCAGTGTTTTAGCTTTTAAAGCTGCCAGGAAAACCTGACTGAAAGCACTGAGTAGAGGAAACTGCAGCTGTCAGCTACAGCCAGGTCATGTGCTTGCCCACAGAGAACAGGAAACTGCTAGCCATGGAAATATCTAGGCATGCCATGAAATAATATGTAAATTGCAGGCTGCTAAGTCAATGTTTTTCTCTTGTGCTTTGCTTAACTCTCATGTTTGGAATGAGCTGTAGTTACCAAACAAGTGGCCAAAATTTCATTAGTTCATACAACACACTGCTAACACAAGAGACTATCAACAAGGACATAAAACAGCAGCTGAGCTGAAGACACCAATTCCAGAGTAAGTACATCCATACAAGGTACTGTTCCACAGCTCTTTTACTAATGCATTTCCAACAGCAAATAAGGCTGAATTTTCAGCAAAGCCAGGAAGCAAAGTGGATGAGAGCCTGGGATTCGTACAAAGGAAAGGAAAACAGCCAAGCCTAATCCTAAAATTAAAGATATTACATGACAACAGTAAGCTCCTGACACTGATGACTTGTCTACCTACACACCGCCTTCCTAACTTCCTTGTTTGGCTCCAACACCAGATATTATAAGAGTGGAAACATCATTTTAGGTATTCAAAGGACTGCAAACTGCCTTTGAAAGTTTGTCTGCCTCCACAGGAACATCTGAAAACCTCAGCTGTCATAAAGCAACAAGCTCTTAAAATGCACATTAATTTGACTAAACAGAATATTTAATAGTTTAATGCACACTTGCTGTGTTCAGTCATGGTATTAGGCCATTTGTATCTGAAACTAAGCAGATAAGACATCATTTAAGATGAGCTTCCAGATACACTCAGAAAACCCCTCAGCTCTCAGGACATCCAGCATGGGTTGTTTGTTGTGTTGGTTTTGTTGTTTTCCTAACAATCTTATTTCCCATTTGCATGAAATGCCATAAAAGCCAATTATTCATTATTTGAATTTACTATGAAAACTAAACTCAAGGAGAATTATTTAATGCATGCCAGACCAAAAACAAACTGTGAATCGACAAAGTTAATTTCAGCCTCATGCATGTAAGAAATCTTCAAGATTCAACTTCCTCACTGTCTTTTAACATGAAGAACTACTTACTGGCCAAATGCACTGTTATTATTGAATGCAAACTCCTTTAAGATAGCATTGCAACTTTTAAACTCATGTCAAGTTACCAAAGTTAACAGTCATTCTTCCGTATTTCAGCTGCTTTCAGCATTATGTAAATTTGAATGTGAACAGGAAAAAAAATAACCTTAGATTCTATTCAATCTGATAAACATCTGCACAAGTGTTTGCATAGAGAAATACATATACACACACAATTTTCAAGATGGTGATTATAACATATGCCACAGAGCTGCCAAAAATCATTGCGTCGTAACGTGTAACCACGTGGTAAAGTTGTGCTGCCAGCAGCAAGCATGTCAGACTGGAACATAGCAACCTTCTGGGCTATGATTCTAGAACCTTCCCAAGTCTGGGAGATAGCTTCATTAAAAGATTTGCATCCCATTCTTACTGTTTTCAAAGCAACTTATATATTATCTGAAACCACACAGCTCACCAGTAAAAATAAATCATTTTCAAGGAAGTAGCTTCTGTCAAACTTTACGTAACTTGCCTTTAATGTTAAAGGAAGGCAAGAAGTACAAAGCAACTCATCTCCCAGCTCACTTCCTCCATCTGCACTTCACCAGTTCTCTTCCAGACTTGAGAGATAAGGGGTTGTACCTTGAAGAACATTGCCTGAGATGCATTAGGGCTCAGTAGCTGATGTTTGGACTTCAGTGCAGGAGCAGAAGAGAAGCATTTTCAAGAACAATTTAGAAAGAAAAATGATTCCCATTTTTGAGTCTATCATAATTGTCTGCAAAACACTTGTCAATCTTAGTCTATGTCTAGTGGAATTAAATCCAGTTTCTGGTCTTAATATAGCTGTGCTCATCCTTCAGAGAGAGAAGAAACCTCCCAAGAACTAGAGCAACGTGAACAGAATGCTAATTGTACTTCATTCTCCCGTCAAAATAGTCTTTGAAATCCAAGATGGGAAAAGTAGGCAAGTAGGAAGCTCACCAACATTGAACCAAAAGGAAACAGCAACAAAAAGCATCAAACTATCAGATACTGCCCATATTCTTGAAGTAATTTGGCTCACAGAGACACTTTTCTCATTCTTCAGGAGATACATAAACAGCGCAGATAGATTACTACATGCACTAAAAACCAATGAAATAATAGAAGCAACATGGCAGCAGGATGGTCACCCAGAGAATGCATTCTGAACATGATAACTTGCTGCCTAACATAGATAAAAAACATTATCACTAATCCAGACTTCCAGGCTCAGCAACTATCAATCCTACTGACTTTCTTCTTCATAAACATTTTTCTCTTAGTTCACTATTTTGATCTTCCAACATCCATGTTTCCATATAGGTTTTTCCCCTATAGCTGTATATGTAATATACCCTCTTTCCTCTTACAGGAAAAAAAAACAAATCTTTCATGTAAGAAAATGCTAAAAATTGTCCTGGAAGTTTTCTTATCCCGCAGGTACGGAACAATTTGAAAAGTCAATAGTAAAAGTCTGAAGTGTTTCCAATTACACCCAATTAAGCACTGTGAACAATTCTGAGGTCAGCTCAGCACCTGAGCTGAAAACATCCCAGAAGATTTCTTAAAAGCAGAAATGGTGCCTACCTCTCAGCAGCAAGGTAAAGGCTCCTTGGTTCAGCAAAACCTAGAGAATTGTGTCCGAGGCACTCCACTCTGGTCAGTGGTTTTAGATCTAGAGGCAGTACACTTCACTGAAGGATAAAGAGTTGCATACACAATCACATCTAAATTCTAGAAAGCCGCTTCGATATCATAACAGGGTAAGGTATTAAAAGACCTTCAATGTAACACAAACCCTTATGAAAATAACCACACTCCACCTTGAATCATTTGCGAGTGCAAGACCCGCAGGTGTAAGGTGGAGGCAGTTTCAGGAATGTGATAGAAAGAAATGGAAATATTTCACCTGGTGCGATTTAACCTGTTTTTCATTCTGTGGTTGCAAAGGATCACTTCCATAAGGAACTCTGCACTTCAGCCCATGTGATCTATCTAAATATTTACACAACAAGCACCATTCAAACTCTCCCTCAGAGCCATTAAACAGAGCATTTTCAGCAAGTGAAGCAATAACTACTGTTTTAGATCATTTAGGATTTAACTGCTCTTATCAAGTAGAAGCTGACCTGACTGCTCCCCCGCAAGTGCTCTTCCGAGCTCATGAGAACCACACAGATGTGGTTTTGGCCAAATATAACTAATGTGAAAGACTGACTTCCTCTTTGTTTTCTAAAACAAATAAATAAATGAGAGGACAGAAGGCAGAGAAAGAGAGAAAGACAAGACAACACAAGTAGGATTCACACTTCCTTTGTTACAGTTTTAATACTAGCACACAAACCAGCACTCCCATAGCCAAGAAGCTTTTAATCCATCCCTCCAGCCTCCCTATCTTCTCTTTTTTTTCCCCACAGCATACTACATCACTACTCCCAGTGCTTTTTCCCTCTCTGTTCACACTTAACCCTGCTTTCACAGCTTCTTCTGTGTTCCCTACTCTTTTACGGTCCATACAAACAAAGATGCCACCACAATAAGCATCTCATCAATGTACTTGATGCTTTCTCCCAGTCTGGAATAGATTGTTCCCAATAACCAATATGGAAGCACAAGTTTAAAGTAGATCAGTCCGTGAGCTGTACCGAAACTTTTAGGGAAAAAAACACATTACATAAAAATACTCTGAGGAAAAAGGAAACTGTCAAAACACACATCTCCCATATTTGGTATATCATCTCAGACCTGCGTGTCCTACAGCTATTGAATGGTGCCCAGCTAGGACTGAGCAACACAAGGAGCTGTCAAGTAAGAGAATTTTAGCAAAACAAAATCAATACTTACAGCCATAATCAACTCAAAGGGGTGTTTATACACCCGTATGGGTGACTGATACTTCTGCACCATAGCTGCGGTTACTGAGGTCAACTCCAACCTGAAAAAGAAGCATTTAAAACCATTTGTCGGATGCAAGGAGCCAGTTTTAGACTCCTACTCAGACAACACTCTGAACTGCAATAGTGTGCTCACAGCTCTATCTTCACAACTCCTTTAAGACTCCTAAATGAGTCCCTGAAGAGCTGGGTATATTTTAGTCAGAAATGACTTGCCATTCTATAAAAAGACACCAAATTAGCACAATTTCTGCACGGTTTTAGTAACAAACTCTCAACGTACGTTATAACTACCCACCCGGGTGGTGAGCTTTCCCGTGCTGCTGCTGAGAAGCAGCTGCAGCACTTCGGGGCTGAGTGCTGTTTGGGGCTGCTCACAGCTGTTTGGGATCGGTTTAGAGAGAGACAAAAGTATCCCAAACGTGAAAACCCTTCGCTCCCAAAAAGCGAGCAAAAAAGGAAAACACAGCCAACAGCCACAACGCGTTCTGGTATCGCTTCCAAAGGAGAAGAACCGGAGCTTTTCAGACGAAAACTTCAGACTCCACCGTAGTTCCCCTAAGGTTCATTTCCTCTCCAGACATTCCAGCACAGAGCCAGCCAGAAACGCAGCAACAGGAGCCAGCCGCTCCGCATCTGCCCGCCCGGGCCGAGCGTCGGACCCCGTCCCACCCCAACGGGACCGCCTTTACCGGGACACGAGCAGCAGCCCCGGCGGACGAGCTGACTTCAACGCCTTTAACCAACAAATCGATCGCGCTTTTACTTCATCGGGAAAGCGGATCTCACCCCACCACAGCGCACGGCCGCCAACAAAAGAGCCGCGTAACAAAGCGGCGCTCCCCGCCCGCCCGCGGACACCGGGCACCTGTTGGGGACGGCGGGGCCGCTCGCTGCCGGAGTGCTCCCCGCCGGCCGCAGCCCGCACGCAGCGCGGAGAGGCGATCAGACACACACAGACAGGCACACAGCCGCTTACCGCCGTCACGCCGCGCGGCCGCGCTCCGCTCTCCTCATGTCGGCGCGGGGCAGCGCCGCCGCCGGTTCCGGCTCAGGAGGAGGAGGAGGAGGAGCGCAGCGCCGCCCGTTGTTACTGGTGACGGGGCGGGGGCGGGGCGGGGCCGCCGGCCAGCTCGGCGCATGCGTGATGGCGCAATAGGCTCGATGGGGGGTGCGCATGCGCAGTGCGGATGGCTGTGGGTGGTGCGCGTGGGATGTGGGCCCTGTTCACCCGGTTTGTCCCTGATGGTCTTAAGTCCTTCGTCGCCCCCCTCAGCGCGGGGCTGATGTTCCTCTTAGAGGCGAGGCTGTGGCTCTGCCAAGGCCTGCAGCTCTTCCAGGGTTCAAAGATGAACCAAATGATGAACCAAAGGCTGCAAATGAGGGAAGAGTTGTAGGGGTCGCTCACTAGGCTGCGTTGTGCAGGTAGGTGGATGGAGAGGTGCAGTGTGGGGCACGGCGGTGGGACATCAAAGCGTGTCTGGAGATGGACAGCAGAGCTGTGCAGGGTGTGGAGCACGCATCCTAAGGGCAGTGCCTTGAGGCAACAGGGATGGTTCAGTTTGGAGAATCATAGAATGGCCTGGGTTGAAAAGGATCACAGTGATCTTTGGGTTTCAATCCCCCTGCTATGTGCAGGGTCACCAGCCACTAGAGCAGGCTGCCCAGAGCCACATCCAGCCTGGTTTTGAATACCTCCAAGGATGGAGCATCCACAACCTCCTTGGGCAACCTGTTCCAGTGCGTCGCTACCCTCTGTGAAAAACCTCCTCCTAATATCTAACCTAAACCTCCCCTGTCTAAAAAGAAGAGGAGGCTCAGGGGAGAAACTCATCACTTTCTGCACCAGGAGGTTGCGGTGGGGGTGGGTTGGGGTTGGACTTGGTGATCTGAGAAGTCCAACTTTAGTGTTTGTATGACACTGAGCACCAGAGGCACTTCTGTGCTGAGTACGCAGCGTAGGGCCACCTGAGAGCATTGCCAACAGCCCTGATAGCATCATGGGGACCGCTGGGCCAGCGGAGATGAATGAGGACAAGGAACTGCCCCAGAAGCCTGCTTAGGGTGTAAAAGGAGAAGGGCTGAAGCCTGGGGTAACAGATGATATCTTCTGAGTGAGAGTGCTGAACCGCTTCAGTCACAGCCCCAGCTGCATTACTCACCTGAGGGGAATGCACACAGCCCTCAGCCTGGGCTGCTCATGGGTATCCAAAAGCATTCTTTCCTTCTTCACAGTCACACCAGGATGTGCTGAAAGCAAGAAACACAACCACTGTCCGTGCAGCACCAGTATCACAGTCTGTGCTAGAATAAAGACTTGAAAATTAGGGCCAAATGCCTCTATTCCCTTCAGAGACTCCATTAAGGCAATTCTTTCACCCTGAATGTGTTTTATTGCTGGCTTGCTCCCTCAAAAAATAAACCTTTCCACTAAAATTTAGAGCCATTATCCTGTCCTTTTGGTGCAGTTCTTTTTCTAGGAAGGCTAAATTTGTGGTTACTATTAATTAGTGATTCAGCTGCAGTTCTCCCTTACACAAACCATGTGTCTTAGTCAATAACAGTCTGTTGTCTGATCCGAAACCTGTCCTTACAAGATGTTGTTTAACGTGTTGAGAAACTGTTTCTCTAAATCAGCTTTCTATAGTGGTATTTGGCCTGTTGCACTCGTGTAAGCGAGGTTAGCTAGTTAATCTAGTACCTCTGTAATTAGAGAGAGTTATCTGATTGGTATTGCCTACCATCACGCCTGCAACATCCTTTTCCTGCTCTGAAAGCCTGAGATATTGGCATAGCAGGGTGAGGAATGCACGCCCACTCAGATTCCTCTTTGTTCCTAACACTTCTCCGTTTCAAGTCTGGGAAATCTTATTAGCTGCCACTACTGAGATCCACCCAATAGCCATATAGGCAGAAAAGCTTCGTGAAGGCTCTTAAATTTATTGATAAAGAGACAGGATTATCAGTGCATGATTTAATGTCCAGGTCGGTCGCGGGAGATGTCTCGCTTGTCTCCTGTAGAAATAATCTTAACAAGATAGACACGGTGGAGGAAGTTTTAAATTTTTTTTGCTATTGTTTGTCTTCCTGTTACATCTTCTGTCATAGAAGCTCCAGTGGGGCGTCATCAGAAGGAATGTACATTAATAAAGGAGTGGATGAAAAGCTCGAGGAATGCAGTGAGGGGTGCTGAGACTTGAAGCCCGAAGGACAAAGGCTCCAAGTGCAAACTAATCTTTCCAGAAACTAAGGAATGTGGCATGCTTGATAGGGAGGGAAGCTGGGCTTATGGAGGTCATGCAAGGCCAGTCACTGCCCACCACGTGAACGTTTTTTCTGACCTTCCTTCCTTCCCATTATGAATTCTGGTAATTCTGGTTACACAACTCAAAGCCTGGTCATTTTCCCTGTTTCGGGCAATAGGGAAATGAGAGCTATTGGCAGCCAATCCTTTCTTATTAATATCAGCTAAATCAAAGTGCAGTTGCCTGGGAGCGGTGCGGGGCTGATGTATATGCACAAAGATTCGGAATGCCTCCCGGCCTCGCTGTAGGTGGGTGCAGGGCTGTGGCATCCAGCAGGCAGGAACTCGTCCTGCTCTCTTCTGTTTGCATCCCAAGGAGTCCTGGTAAAGGTGAAGTTGTCATTGCTTCTTACTGCCCAGCTGGTCTCATCCTCGCAGCTTTTGTACTGAGAAGATTGTTAGGAGCTGTCAACAAGCCAGGAATGCCTCCATTCAAGTTCTGGCTGCTAAGCAGCAGGCACATTAAAAGTATGTTCCAGAAGGGATAATATTTATTTAATAAATGAAGTTCTTCCTAATTCCCTAATAAATCAGTTACGTCTGACTCAGTGGAATTTTATGTACTCCTGGCTAAATTGAAATAAATGTCTGCTTCCTAAACATCTAGAACCATGAAAAAGATTCTAAATGGTCATGTTTGCACACAAAACAAGCAAGATAACAGACAGGCAGTTAGTAGGGCAGAGCTGTGCCCCGCAGACGTACAATTCTGGTTTACACACACTTCTTATTAAGCACATTATGTGTACTGAGCTGGATGTCACAACTCTTTCTTTCCTTTGTCAGTCTCGGAGCAGTACCATGGGTGCTGGCTATCAGCTGCTCCAAATCCCTTCAGCCCTTCACCCTTAGAACCAAAGCAGCTGTGACATCCAAGCTGAGTCCTCCAGACATATCTGGATGTGCTTGTCTGTGTGACAGCCGATGCATGTTTGAAAGCTCCTGCGTAGCACATATCTCTGGAGATCTTCAAGCCCTCTGTAATGTTAGGGAATAGATTAGTAATCCCACCATACAGATACAAGTATTTAGGCTCAGAAAATGCCACGCAAAAAGTCACGCAGAGAATTGGTGTCAGAAAGCAGAGCTGTGAGCTGCCAGGGTGATGCCCTTATTCCCAGATGCTGCTCCCTTTTAGCCCTGTGGTAGTTTTCCACTCTGGACAAAATTAGGAACAGGGTAAAACGTCTCTGTGTTCAGGAGGATGATGTTAATGTACAAAACCTCAAAGACGTGAAACTTGTGCAGCAATGTTCATTCAGGATTGAGCTGGCTCGAGCAAGCAGTGGTGTGGTGCAGGATAAATGAGGGTGTAGCTTCACGCTGTTATTTGATTTATCTGAGCTTTCCCATGTGTGACAGTGCTGAAGAGCCTTAAATGAACTTGTGCCCTGCAGCTCTTCATGTATTGATGTCACAAACAGGCAGAAACATGGTTTGTTGGTTTTTTTTCCCCCTTTCTTCGGAAGAGACTGATGGAAAATTGAATTCTAGGCTGGGAGCTGCCAGAAACACCAGCTGCCAGTGCTTGGGCTGCCACAGCTGACATCAGAGCATGGCTGCCAATGACATTAAAAGCTACGTAGACAAGCATTAGCAAATAGGACTAAGTTGTGATTCATAAGATATATGAATCAGGGTGAGCATGCAAAAGCATCCTAGCCCTTATTCACATCCTCTCTTGTGAAGGCCATAACCATACAGTGCTTCCTGTGTGGTTCTGCTGCCTGTAAGCACTGCTAAAGCAGTGAGCAGGTGTGCAGGGGGTGGGGGCTTGCATGGGAACTGTTGAATCATGGCCTGAACCACTGATGGATCACCTGAGGTGAGCACTGAGTCAGCCTCGGGACCCCATGGGAAGGCAATGCACCTGTGTGACCAGAGGGGGTGGAGTCTGAATCCACCTCTCCCAGACCCCATTGAAGGGCTGAGCAGCACTGGGAGAGGATCTCTTGTTGGAGATTTCTTGTTTGTGGAGTTTTTCATGCAAGCCTCAGTCCTCAGAGTTAGGTGAGCATTTCTCTTTATATTGATTGTCTCTTTTCTGTTTTGATAATCTTTCTAAATACACCATCTATAAAATATCTTGGCTAACAATAGCTTTTAGTATTGTTCATTTTGTTAGCTTTACACCTTACAGGGTTGCTGCTGCAGGGATGATTAAAGCATGAGGAGAACTAGCAGAGTGTATGTACTGAGATCCAGTGCTTATTTCAGTGCCCATGCTGGGTGTTTGTAACATCAGGAGGCCAACAGCACAGACCTCTTAGGGAGTGTGGGGAAGGGGAGACACCCCTTGGAACCCTCCAAGATGATTTTAACCCTGAGGTGTGAGGAGGTGGCCCAGCAGGGACACATTGTCAAAAGGAACACGCTCCCCTTTTTGTCAGCATAAAAACACTTGGATGATAATTTCTTTACTGTTGGTAAAGATGCTGTCGTGCTCGTGATATGGAAAGCTGGAACTGCGAGCAAGGAAGGGTTTAGTGGGCTTTTGGGAACACTTAGTTTCTTAAGTGCCTTTGGAAATGCCACTTGAGCCCATCTGCTGCTGCCCTGAAGCCTGCTGGGACTCCTGGTTGCAGTCATCTCTTTAAGTGACTTACAGGGCCACCTGGATCTGATCCATCCATCAGTGATACTTCCCTGTACTCAGAAAACACCAATCTTGACTAAGAGGCAATAGCAAATGCAAAGATGAGAAATTTCCTATAAAAACAAAGATGGTGTAATAAAATGAGTCTGATAGTGTAAATACTCTCACCTACTTCAGCATGCCCTGAATCAAGTTACTGGGCTGTTTACTAGCTACAGACTGTCTTTATTTGCCTGTAAAATGCTCTGATTATGTTTTTTTTAATAACACCAGAGGAGTAATAGGAAACAATTACTAGTTATTAAAAGTACTCTACAAATCCAGCTCCTTTCAAAGTACATGTACAACAGAGCACAGTCTGCTCCCTGTGTGTGAACACTGAACCCTTTCACGGGGTCGAGATCAGCACAAGCCTGCTTTGTGGGTGCTGCTCTGCTGGTATGAAAGTGCTTGTATCTGTACAAGGAAAACAAGGTGCGTCATTACAAAGCACTTCCACACTGCAATATCTACCTGGATAGCTATTTCAGGGTTTGGGGGTTTTTAAACCATGCTCTTGAGTGTAATAGCTAAAGCAGCTCAGCCTGTGCACAGATCAATCCTCTGCTGGCAGCCTTCATCCAAGTGCTCAGAGAAAACACTGACAACGCTTGAGAAACGTAAGTTTCGTGATGCTGCTCACAGCCCATAGAAATGCTGCTTATCTTCTGTGATCAGCAGAATTCTTTGCATGAATTGCAGCCTTGTATCCAAGGCAATCTCTTTATTTGCCATCCACGCTCAATCTGCTTGCTGATTTCTTTTTCCTTGCCATGGGGGAGGAACCTTCCTTTGCTTCACAGTGTGCCTGTGCTTGGGGGAAAGCAAGCAAGTCACATAAAAACATCACCCTCCTGCAGCACAGGCAGCCTGAATGGGGAGTGGGATTTGGAAATGTGCCTTCCCATTGCACTGTGTCACTGGCCCCAGTGAGTGCCATACCAGGGAGCTGCACGCTGCTCTACTTGCTTCAGCAAGGCTGTAGCTGTCAGCATGGGGCAGGGGAGTCCCAGAGGAGAAGGGAAGAGGTGGAAGTGCTGTGAGATGTGGAGTTTTTTCAGGGAGCAGCTTCCCAACAGCAGCCTCAAAGTAACCTGGTTTAATGAAGGGCACAGTCTCCAGCACACGAAGTCTGTTTGCAGTCGTGGTTTCAAGCTGGTAGCTGCAGACTGATGTGTGACCACTGAGTATTTCAAATTAGCTAATGAACAGCTGCCCTTTTATTTGCTTCTGGTCATGACCAGCCTGCGTCTGAACCAAACAAAAGGATCCATATGTCACGGTGCAGCTCCCAGAGCAGAGCCTGGCAACAAAGCCCCCATTCCCAGCGCTGCAAAATGTGGGCTGGCCAACCCACTTTGCCTCTCAATCAGCGGGGAAGGACATTTTGGGAAGCCCTATACCACCACTCCATGCAAACAGCTGGCTGCCAGCCCTCCCTGTTGGTGTGGTCGCATCAAGCACGGGCACATCCAGCAGCACAGAGACACAGGTGGTTCCCAAACCCATCAGGACGTGGATGGAAGCCACATCACCGCAGTGCTGCCCAAACATCGGAGATTTTCAACACGGACAGGTGAGCTGACAAAACAAAAACCACCCAGTCCACCGTGGCTGCTGCAGTGTGCTATGGGAGCGATGCTGTGCATATGATCAGATCCAGCAGGACACCAGCAGCCTGAGGGTCTTTTTACATTTGGCTTAGAGAGACTAAAAATAGCACCCCAAACCGAGCTCTTTTGTCTTTTTTTTTTTTTTTGCTTCGCCATCTCCTCCCCCTACTCCCATTCACTGGCGCTTTTACATGCAAAGCAGCATTTGGAGCAGGACCTGTAATTAGACTCCAGCCCGGCAGCTGCAGGAGGAACAGCTGGAGGTGTTATTTTGGTGGGTTACTCATTGACTCCATAAAAAAAAAAATAAAGAGCCTGGCAAAATCAGAGCCAGAGAGCTGCAGCCCACAGGCACATGACGAGGTCTCAGCAACAACACAAAAAAGATAAAATAGAAGAGAGGGCCCAGTATGCTAAAGCCGATTAGTTATAGCAATTTCTCCGAAGCTAAATATAGATAAAAAATCCTCCCTCATCTTTAGCTCCGTTGGCGGAGATCAGAAAGAACAAGGAGGAGATAGAGGAAAAAATTCATCTTTTGCTTAACCCCCTCATCATCTGCAGAGGATAACTGCTGCTGTGGTGATGCTCCCAGTGCTGAAAACCACAGTCCTGTGCCACAGCCCTTCCACAAGGCCTTGGCAGGGGCAGTGGTGCCACACTAACAGAGACTGTGCCCAGTGATACTGGCCCCTTAGGTTTGCACTTCTGAAAAAACAATCACTGCTGTGGCAAAGCAGCACCTCTTACAGGTCCCTGGGCTGAGCAGAGAGGACAGCCAGGTGCTGAGCATCTCCTATAGCAGCACAGAGGTGGGAAAGGCAGCAGGACCCTCTGAGACCTGGGCACGTGGGCTGCAATGAGCTGTGTGCCCCTGCTCGGGGACAGCTCTGGCAGCACCAGGTGTCCCCAGGCACTTTTCCCTATCAGTTCTTGCTGCGTGCCATCTGTGCTGCTGTCACACCTCCCCACGAAGTGCCAAGTCGTGGTTGCACAAGGATAAACAGCTCTTCAGGGCAGCAGAAGGAGAGGAGGCCTCTCCGAGGGGTGTCAGAGCTGCAGGTGCCCTCCCTGCAGCCTCCTTGTGCAGGCTGTGCCTGCCTGCTATGGGATGGGAAGCAAAGGGCAAGGCACACGGAGCTAGCTGGAAGATACAGCTAACAATGCAAAGTGATTAGTAAACAGATAGCGCATTTGCACCGGGAAAAAAGAAAAAAGAGAGGAAAGGAAGAGGAAGGCAAGGAGCCATATTTGGAATGGCAGCATGCAGCAGTGAGCTCCCTACAATTGTGCTGAGGAAGGTGCTTGCACAGCACATGGCTTGGTCGGATCAATGGAGCTGCAGAGTGGCTTGCTGCTGGCAGGCACACAAATCCACTTTCTAATGAAATTTACAGCAAGTGGAATTTAGGTCACTACTCGGAAGCATTCAGTTTATTCCAGGCAGCTTTTAAAATATTTAAGGAATAGCTGTCAGATTAAGGCTGATCACCTCTGTCTGGATAGTCCAGAACTTGGAGCCAGGGCAGATTTCTTAACTTTAGACCTTGAAGAACAGTTTTTAAAGTTTTCTTCAATTGCCCTCAACCCATCATGACTGAATTCAGGCCAGCTCATGCTTGTGCTGCACCAGCTCCTGCCCAGGGCCCAGCACAGCAGCATGGACAGATGTTAGCAGAGGTGAACCTCAGCTAACAACTGAGAAGAAAGGGTCTGCCCCAATGCAGCACTTGCTAGCAATCTTCCCAGATGTGCACCTTAAGGGAGTGGCCAAAGCTTCTCAACAGGGATGGAGAGGGAGGAAAGGAGCAAAGCAGGCTGTGCTGCTTGCCTCGAGGAACAGCTCCTGCTTTCCATGCACTCAGTTCCTGTAGTTCCAAGCAAAGTACAGATGTTTCCTTTTCTAGGATGCAAGGTCCAACTGCTTGCATAACACACCAGTGGGATTAACCTGTTCCTGTCCCAGCTGAGGGCCCTGCACTGGGGCAGACCTCTTGGATTTTCCTGTGCACACCCCCGCAGTGAGTTGGAAGTAGAACCACCTGGGCACACTTTAAGAAGGAAGGAGCTGTGATTCTAGAGCACTGGAAGCAGGATCAAGGCTAAGGAACGCTCAGAATCCTGCCACCCCAACCCTGCTGCTCCCAGACAGTGTCCTTCAGCCTGGGGATGCAGGAGGGAGTCAGTCCCAGGCCCTGCAGCCTGGATTTGTGATTTAAGAGAAGAGGATTCATCCTGGCAATGAGAACAACCTCCTAAAGCCCTGCTTGGAGGGCGACTGGGCATGGAACATGGCAGAAGGGGGCTGCCTCTTGCTCAGTGCAAACTGGGTCCACAGTTCTGAAGACATCCTCAACTCCAGCAGGTGGGAAGGCTGAGGGCTTGCCAGGCCTGCTTCAGCCAGCAGAACCCACTGGGCTCACTGTCTGTTTTGGAGAAAGCTGACTGCCCACACCAGCTCTCCAGGATTCATTTTCCTCCTTTTTCACTGTACAGATCCCAACTCCCTCCCACTAGGACCAAAACATGGCAGCTCTGGTCCAGCAGGTCACACAGACTTGACCCAACACAAACCTTATCAGGCCCTGTAGGAGGGTGGCAGAGCTGCTGTGGCACAGTCAGTTATCAGTGTTTGCCAGCACAGCGGAAGGGTACAGCTGCTGTTACAGATCTCTCCAGTAGATAGGTTTTGGTTTTTTTTTTCTTCTTCTGTTACAGGAGAAAAAAGTTGTTGTAGAGAATTTACATCCTGGTCCAAGAGTCCTGACCTGGAGTTCTCCCCAAAGCAGCTTGCTGTCTGGATGCTGCCACATGGCTAAGTGCACAAGGTACCCTGTGTTCAGAACCACCAAGAAGTCATGGGAAAACATGGTTCTGTGGTTAGAAACACAAGATGATATTGCACTCAGTTTCTGTGTGCTTAGGCTTACTTTGCAGGAGAGCTGACTGAGCCTGACTTCCCATGTGAAAAACACAATGCACAATGGGTACAGCTTTTTCAAGCCAAGAATTGAGGAAAGCATGACCTCACTGCTCAAACACAGAGGGACTGAGCAGTGCTGGAGGAGGCAGCCCCAGCAACGTGGCAGCTCCCATCCCTGCACTGGCAGGAGGAACTGCATTGGATTGCAGGGAGAAAGCAATTGGATGTGCTGGCATCACCCTGGGACCTAACAGCAAAGAGTAGAGTGGAGCCAGGAAGAGCAGCCAGAGCTGGGGGGATGCTGCACCACTCACACATGCAAGGGCTTAGAGCAGCTCCAGACTATGGAGCTGTTTCCAAGCAGGGAGCACATCCAAGCATAACTCATTGCTCCAGAGACCTGTGTTGAGCTCAGGGAGGAACGTCGTGCAATCTGCACAAACAAGTGCATGGCTCAACCCTGGGACAGGGCACGTGCTGCAGCCAGGGCTCTGCCAACTCTGCCTCATGCTCAGGCAGTGGGGCTGTGCCTACAGGCACTGAGCTGCAGGGGTGGTGTCCATGGCTCTTTGCTCACAGCTTCCTTCATGGCCGGGGAAGAAAAATAAACAGGGCGTGCTTGGGGAGTTGGGGTGGGGCACTGCTTTGGGGTGGTGGTGGGACCAGAGGGCTGTACCTGGATCAGTGGCAGAGGTGCATCCAAAGGGGGGCTCACCCCAACCTAAGCTCGTCCAGGAGGAAAGGATAGCAAGATCCTGAAGTGAATGTTTTGGCTTGGAAAAAAACCATCTGGACTGCAGAACCAATGTGGCAGGGATTTGGGGCAATGCCCCGACCCCTCTACAGGACTGCAGCCCACTTGAGGTCCCTGTGCCCCACCTGCACAGTGTGAGCTCCCTCGTTTTCTCTATGCATTTCTCCAAGCACAAGGAAGCTCACAGCAGCTGGAGGGAAGACACACAGTGTCTGATAGGTGCACCCATCCTCCCAGGGCTCATGGGCCTTCAGAAAGCAGGGCCACAGCACTCACTGCTCCTGACACCCATGTGCCACTTCTACAGTGCAGTTTGAGAGTCACTTCAGCTGATGAGCAGCTAAGACCCTTAAGCATGATTTGCAATTTCCAGAGCCCCAAATACACAAGTGACCCACTTCTCCCAACTCCGTTGTGTATTCCTCAAATTAAGGATGTTTGCAATCTCTAATCCGCTCTCCATGTTGGAGGCAAAGACCTCAGCCCCTGAAAGCTGCACAAAGAGGCTTTTACCAGAGCAGCACCTCAGTGCAATCCTTCAGCTTCAGCCTTGCACTGCTTCTGCAGCAAGAACCTGGGTGAGCTGGGGGCCATTCTCAGCAGCTTGTGCACATGACTGTGACACAGCAGCTCCCAGCTGGAGCTGGGAAAAAACACTGTGACCAACTTCTTGCTGACCTACTCTGAATTAAAATCTCCAGAGAGAGCATTAATATTTTTGCAGAAGCAAAAAGGGTTAAGGAGCAGCTCTGTATATGCACCAAGCACAGGGGAAGCACAAGCAGCCTGTGTCAGCTCAGCAGCCAGCACAGTTCCAAAGCACACCAGCCTCAGGCTTCATTTGCATGGGGAATATTGCAAATTCAGTGAAAATTCCCCCTACGAAAAGAAACCCAAAAGCCAGGCTCCTTGCAGTTCAAATAAAAACTTACTATTTGCTTGCTTGCTTAGCAAGGGTAGATGTTACTGCTCAGATGAAAGGAAAGGGAACTTGAAAGCAGAACCAAACACAGAGCAGAGCTGCCTCCCCCCGGACACATGCACACATTGCCCAAGAGCATGACAGGATGCATGATGGAGAGGGCTGAGCATCACATGGACTTCAATGAGAGTGCAGCTGATGGGTTACATAAAGCAGATGTAACTTGGGCTGCTGCCAACACAGAGAGCAGTTTTTCAACTGGAACATAATCCTGCCACAGTCTTACTGCCTGCACATCTGATTAAACAAAGTCTCCCAGTTTCAATGAAGCACAACTGTTCTTGCAGACCTTCACACCCTCTAGTGGAGATTAGAGCTTGGCACACTGCAAACATGCTCTCACATTCTTCAGGATTGCTTTAGCAACGGCCAGGAATGAATCACTCCTAGAGATCTTGAAAGCACGACCCACCTCCAGCATGGCTGCCCTGGACATGATGTGGAATATCAGTAATACAACAAAAATCATAAAACCATAACAAGGTGTCAGCACAGGAGAAAGCTTTATGTGCTTCCTTGCCTAAATGCACACCTCCAGCATGTTAAAATCCTTCCTACTTTACTCACTCCAGCAGGGATTAAATAAGACAGACAGTCAGCTTGAAGAACTGGAATTTATTCACATTTTACTTTGGAAAAAATACCTTCTAGAGTCTGAAGAGACCACACAGGTATAAACAAATGGAACTGCAGGAGCAGCACTCTTGCTGTAACACAGACAGATCTTCAGTTCAGCCACCTGAAAAGAAATGACCAGGACATTCAAGCAGAACAAGCACACTGCAGGGAAAGCTGCACACAGATGTTAGAGCTGCTGAGCATGCAAGCCAGGGCACCAGAGCAAACAAGCGTGCCATGAGCAGGCTGCAACCCAGGGCCCTCTTGCAAATGGTTATGCTGCACAGTCACTGAAATGAGGAAAACACTCTGTCATTTAAAAGTCAATTGGCAGGAAAATCCTCACTCAGACAAATAACTTTTTCCAGGTGCAACAAAGATGAGGATATTTGCAATCACCCCATTTAGGGTTCCACATGCTTTGTTCTGAAGCCCAGGTGACAGAAAATGCCATTTGTAACCCAGAGAAGAGTGGCATTAATGATGGGAAAAGGAAATGCTTGTTCCAGTAATAAGCTGAACAAAGGCTGTCAGTCTGCAGCAGTACTAAAGTGAAACGCTTTCTAACTGCGGCCTGATGTTATCAGACAGCTCTGCCCAGGTGAATTTAACATCAGAAGACAAAGCAGAAGGGGAGGACAGGTTGCAAATTCCAAGCACACAGCTTTACATCTGGTGGGCAGAGAACACAGCTTAGCTCACTTACCCTAGCGAGGGTGTGGATCCAGCAGCCACTCTGTGTTCAGCAGGAACACCTACACAAACAGCAGCAACCATTAAGCACAGTACTTGGTGATGTGTACACTGGAAGGCCGCTGTTTCTAAGCCTCAGACAAGAGCCTGGCACAACAGCCCAGCCAGAAGCTGAAGAGCCAACCTCCCTCCCCCAGGAAACTCCACTATCATTTAGCCACTGTGTATCTGAATCCCAGCACAATTGCCATGGTTGGCTGAAGTCAGAAGGCAGCAAAATTCACCTTTCAGTCCACAAAGGACCAGTAGGGTGATGTTAAACTGCATCACTACTACAGTTTTACGTAAGGTACAATACTTGCTATGTTTGGTGAGGGCTGCAAGAAAAACAGAGTTGATAGAGGTGAGCAATAACCATTCAGCCCATCAAGCTGAGTGTGGTACTGGGGAGCACCATGCTTTATCTGCAAGTACCTTGCAAGCTCAGAGAGCTGCAGGCAGCCTGGCACACTGTGAAAAAGACAAACTGAAGCAAGGTTATTCTGAACATGTGTCTCTGTCTGACACTGATGAAACAAACACTTGGCCAAAGGTGCGTGTCATTTAAGAAGGCAGTTACTTTATCATCTCACAAATCTACACAGACTTTGGTTTCAATTCTGCTGTGGAAGAGGACCAGAGGACCTAATGCCTGCCCACATCGCAAGGCAGGACCTTCCCCTGGGCATGGCCACTGAAGGTAGCCCCATGCATTCAAACAGCTGCTGGCAACCAGGGCAGATTTAAGTGGAAGTGCCCCACATCTGCAGGCACCCAGTAACGTGTGCTGCTCCTGGGCCCTGCTAAACATCTGGCATCTCTGTTCAAATCCCTTACTGAAAAATGAGATGAGCATTAGACTTCTATCATCTCAGCCACATGTTGACCTTGGCCCTCCCTGCTGCTGGCTGGTTGTAGCAATGATAGCTACACTTCAGCTCCTCTCATGATCACAGGTAAGCTTCCTGTGAAAGCCCCAAAGGCTCTAGCTCATACACAGTAAGCTGCCTCAGAGAAACCCCTCAGGACTGCTTTATTGCCACAGGAAAGCAAACTAAAGTGGAGACTAAGCATTGTGAAGTGCTTTTTGAACAGAGCCCATTACTCAGTCAGGGTTTTAGCAAGAAATCCAGCTAAAGCTACAGACAGCTGCCCAACACAGACCTGCCTTCTCTGCACCAGCAGCAACTGAAACACTTCTAAAAGCAATATCCCACCCCCACTTGCTTTGATATCCTTCCCTATAGTATTCTGACCAAACAGCAGTGCTGAGCACCAGATGACACCAAAAATAAACAATAAAGTGCCTTTTTAGTGGTGGTGAATGACTTTTTTCATAAGTGTGGCCTGTTTGGGTGCCAGCTGCCAACCCACTCCTGTGGGAGCACACAAGGGCCTTAGCGGGGACCTCAACTGAACTCCTTGATTGTAGTGAAAAGTCAACACTAAAGAAAAGCACGGATGTAATAGAAGGGCAAAGTACACAGCTTCCAAGAGAACCTTAGTTTGTTCAAGCACAAAAAAAACACAGCCTATCAGTATTCCTTAAATTTGGGAAATAAAGTCTGCAAATTCAGATAATACCTGCAATAAATCTAGGGGGAAAAAAATTAATCAGCAGTGTACCTAAGTTCTACCTTCTACATCTAAAACCTGCCCATAGCAGAAGCTCGACATCCAATTAATAGTATAAGATGGTTTTTAAAAGATGCAGTACACATTACAGAAATTAATCCAGGAGCTGCAAAGAGCACTTTACTTTGGCTGAAGACAGCAACTCAATGTATGCAGTATCATACATGACCATCAGAATGCTGCATGGATGCTCACACCTGTTACTGCACAGGAGGAACCCAGTGGGGGGACCTCTGGAGGTTGATCTGGGGCACGGGTGAGGCCAGCAGGCACCAGGCTGACACACAGCCGCCAGCAGCCATCCCCAGGCCCTCAGCCCACCATGGCACCAGTGGGCATGCAGGGCTCCTGCGTGGCTGCTGCCCACCCAGAGAGCATGAGTCAGCAGCCTTGCCCCGGTCCCACTCACCTGACAAATGCTGACTTCCCAAGAAGACCCTGCAGCTTTCAGCCACGAGTCGGGGCTGTTTCCTCTGGAAGAAACTCTCAGATTCTGTGACACATGAAGCTCGAGGTACATTCCCTGTCCATGTGCCCCCCACACCTTTCCCTCCTGGCCCCTAATAGCCCCAGCCCTCCTACACATGGCACCTTGCTGCTCCTCAGTGTCCACTGTGCTCCCTTCCAGCCCCATGCACCCTGAGCCTACAAAATGATATCCCAGCCCTGCTCGAGCCTTCACCTCCCTGCTTCATCCCCTGCCCCTCAGTTCCAATATGACCCCTCCCAGCCCTCGCACCCTCTCCCCCAGACCCCAGTATTACCCCCAAACCCCAACTCACAAGCTCCTAGCCCTAACACCTTCTCAACCCCTCCTTCCCCGACTCACAGACCCCAATACGACTTCCCTGGCCCTACTCCAGCCTACCTCTCCCCTTTAATCCTATCCCCCCTTATGACCACCTCAAATCCCTGTATCTCCATCTCCAGCCCATCATATGACCTTCCGATCACCCCCATACCCTGGCCGCAGACCCCAATATGAC
>VXAB01002728.1:174657-196443 GCA_013399175.1 Odontophorus gujanensis | reverse complement strand
GTGATACACTAATAACAGGAGTGTTAAAACCCCATTCTTCTGCCAAACCTGCACGAATTTGGGTCCTCCTTTTTCCTTCCTGTTCCCACCACCCTTACTCGCAGCCACATTGTGCTCCGTTCCCCAGATACAGCCAACATTGTTCCCAGCCCCATTTCTATCCTAACAGAGTGCCCACCGTGTGGAAGAGCTCTGCAGTGCTGACACCCATAAATCGACCCCGAGGTCCCCATTGATTAAAAGATATTTCATTTCATCAGCTGCCAGNTATCTCCTGTCCAGCCAGTGCTGCAGGTGGGAGCAAAGGAGCACGCACACATCACCCTGGGCAATGATAAGGGCATTCAGTGGGAAGTAAAAATTCAGTGAGGTTCCTATGAGTAATATTCAGCAGCAGTGGAGGTTAAGTCGGGCTTTGTGTCACTTCAAGAGGAAAGCTCAGAAACGCGTTGAAAGAAAAACCAAAGAGGAGTTAGAACCAGGTTTCAGCAGTGACACAGTGAACCACATTTGTCTGTTCCGGCAGAGAAACCTGGCCAGCCCCAGGCCTGAGAACCACACCCCCTCCTGTGCAGATGTGCTGCTGGAGGAGCAGGGGGAAAAGGAGAAGAGGGGAACCCCACAGCCACCAAAGCGAGCTTCTGTACTTCCGAATCGTAGGGGGAAAAAAGCCAAACACGAACTCCTCGTCCCCTGAGCCTGGTGCCCCGCGGCCGCTAGGTGTNCCGAGGTCCCCATTGATTAAAAGATATTTCATTTCATCAGCTGCCAGCAGGGATGGGATGGGATGGGATGGGATGGGATGGGATGGGATGGGATAACTCACGGTGCTGCTGTAAATAATGGATGGGTTTGTGGTGTGTTTAACCACACAGAGCTATAGGGGCTTGGGGAGGCTTCAGAGAGACATGTGTGGGTGAGTGCTGGCTGTCCCAGGAGGGGTGACCCTCTCACTGGGAAGGAGTAATGAAACATAGCCCACCCCAAACCCACAGAGCCCAGGAAAGCTGGGGGCTGAGTCAGAGTTAATTTCATGCAGGAAAACAGCTATTAAGGTTTCTGAGGCCTTCTGAAGAGAATTAGAGGGGAATTAAGTTGCTCACTTCAGCTTACTCAGTACAAATAAACCCTCAGCTGTTGGATTAGCGATGCCGGAGCAGGAGTGGTGGCTGCTGGAATTTTTTCCTTTCTTTTTTTTAACCATTTTGATTCTTGTCATTCAGGGGAACACAGTGTCAAAGCAGCCTGGCTCTGCTCCGGGAAACCGCTGCAATACAGAAATAAAGGAAGAAGGCAGAAAGCAGAACAAAGCCCCCGTTCCCAGGTCCCCATTCACACCGGCACTTCTATCCCCATGAGAACCCATACAGATTTCATTTGAAGAAAAAATCCTTTTTTTTCAAATTATGTTGGACAAAGAAATGAACCTGGCAAATAAAGAAGTGTCTCCCCCACCCCCCCCCACCCCCGTATCCATGCAGCTCACACAGCACAGTTGGACTCACGCTGCACCTGACAAAGGAGATGAGCTGGAGCGGAGAATAAACTGCCCAATTGCAGCAAATAGTTGTGGGAATAAAGATTAGCTTGACTTAATGAACACATCCTCTGCCAGTGGCAGCGGAGCTGTACCTGAGAGGCCCCTGGCACTGCTTCAGCCTCTTCCCCCCATACTGCTCTGCCAAAGGCTCAGTGCAAAGCAAAGGCCCATGGGGTTGTGCTGCTGGGGCACTGGGGGCAGTGCTGCAGCTCTCCGTGGCCATAAGTGGCACCAGGAGAATGAAGAGCAACACTCAAATGGAGGGATGCACTGAGCCCTGCCGGCAGGGAGGTCATGTTCATGGCATCTTTATGCTCCCATTATGATCTGCATGGCCAGAGCTCCCACCTGACCCTTGTCCTGATGGCAGAGAGAACCGCTTACTCTGTTAGTGCTGGGCCACTTCAGCCTGCAACCGATTTTCCCCTTCTGCAGCCTGGAGATGGGGGAGGGCTGAGCAACTTCAATCCCAGCGTGTGCAGAGCTGGGGCAGGGGTGGCAGATCCAATGATCACTGTGGGCTCCTGGCACTGGGACAGCCCCAGTCTCAGTTGGGGACAGCAGCAGCCACCCCTGGGGCTTGGCAGAGGGATTCCTCCTCCATGTACCCACACGGTGTAGAGGCTCTCCAGGGCTTCACTCTCACCACATCTCTCTGCATCTCTCATTTTAGAAGGTTCCTTGCCTACAAAGCACTCTCCCTGCTCCACACCACCACCATGGACTGTGGATGTGGGTGCCTCTCCAGCTGATGCTATTGAGCCTGACAGTGTCTTTTTAATTAAAGCCCCCCCCTTCAGTGTGCTGTGTTGCCTGGTGTGTAGCAGCCATGCTGCTAATGGGGCAGGTTTCCTCTCCTCCTCCTCTAAGCTGCTTGCCTTCGGGCAGCATTAAGGACCTCTACGTGCTCTCTTCCCCACTTTGATTTCTCCCTTGTAGGATGCTCAGCTCTATCCCAGCTTCATTTAAGGGTGGCAGGAAACTAGAACTGCTTTGTGTGTATCCCCTGGGCTGCACACCACAGGGTGATGGAGCAGGGCTGGGTGAGGGTCCTGCTATGCCCCATATAAGGTCCCAGTGGGTCCAGCTTGCCCCAGACTCACGTGGATTCCCTCATCCCTTGGCTTTGTGTGCAAAGCAAGCAGAGCATGGGCTCGCTGTGCCTGCAGATGTGTTTCCATCACTGCCCAGGCTGCAGAGCGTGCACAGCCTCTGAGCTCTTTGGCAAACACTTTGCTCCTGCATTGCCCTGCAGCACCTCCTGAGGGACAGAGCAAACACTGCTGGGCTGGAGGAATTTGTGTCTGAGAGCCCTGCAGGCTGCTGCGAGTTGTCTGGGAGAGAAGTGATCAAACACAAACAGGGCAGGAGGGCAGTGGCTGATGGGACTGGGGACGCCTGGGGTACTCCCCCAACTTAGTACGTGTGGGAAGCTCTGCCCCCCAAGCTCCTCCACAGCAAATGCAAGGAGGCAGCGGTGGAGCTGCCTGACAAGTGAGATCCTTGGCTCTGGCCTAAAAATGTCACTAACATTCTCTTTCCTTCCCTGTGACAAACATGCAGAGGGTGCTGCTAATAAAACCGGGGGCAGGAACTGGGCAAAAACTCCAAATGCTGGGAAAGCAACTTCCCAACAAAAGCATAACCTTCATTCAGCCCATTTATGTCTTTCGATTGCACCATTTATATTGTGTTTAACATAAAGAAAAGAAGAAATTGTCTCGTTGTAAGCAGCTGCCAGATGTTTGGGGCCAGCAGCAGGCGCCCAGCCCAGCCCCGAGCCCATCCATGGGCTGAGAGCAGCAAGAGCACCGACCTGAGCCCTGGTGATGAGCCACGGCTTGCTAATGAAATAATTGAACATGATCGCCTGCCCTACTCGGATCGTGGCCAATATCCATCACAGAAGCATCATCTGCCAAGAGATTTATTTGTTCACAGGGGAAGAGGAGCCAGGGCTGGGCTCAGCTCTGTTGGGAATGAGGAGACCATGGAGAGCAGCCTGGACACACCACACGCTGGGGTCAGCCCTAGGACAGGAGGGTCTGAACGTGGTCACTGTCCCATTTCAGCTCTCCCATGAAGCACCCATCACTCCACACTGAGCCAAAACTGTTTGGGAAAATTAACACAATTTCCCCATTTGATACCACACAGAGAGTGGACCCCGCTGGATCTGGTCAAGCCCCACAGAAAAGAAAAAATGTGGGGGCTCACACAGGGAAACAGTGAGAAGGAGAGAAAAATGCCTGCTCTATAACTTCATTAATGAAAGACACGACAGGGATAATAAATGCAGCCCTTCCTCGCTGCCCTCCCTGCCCCAGCAGTCAGCCCTTACTCCAAAGCACTGGGTGGGTTTTCTCCTTCTCAGCACGTCGCTGTTCCCAGCGCTGTGCAGAGTGTCTGGCTCCGATGTCAGCAGCTCTCAGCAGCCGGGATCCTTACAAAGGAGGTTGTTTTTCTTTTTTCTTTTCTTTTTGTTCTGGGGGGGATGGGGTTGAGGGTGTGGAACCTGTGAGCACACGGGGCTGGCAGAGCGCTGCTCGTCACTCAGCTAAATGCTGAATCGATCCAATCACTGCCTGGGGGCATTTAGGAAGGCTCTTCATACCTGCAAGTGGCAACCTGGGCACCAGATGTTGATACGTTATCCATTCCTATCTATTCCTGGGTATTATCAAGTTAACCAACGAGCCAGGATCCAGAGGCACAACCCAGTATCTTTAAATAGCAGTGAGAAGCACAAGGATTTTGCTGTGGGGGAAGCAAATTCTCCTGCTTGCAACAAACAGAAGTTTTGTCATGCACAGGATCTGCTGGGATCCCGTTTCCCTCCCAGGAGCACTTCAGCACATCCCTGTGGTGCTGCCCTGCCCCTTCCAGGCATGGAGGGAGGACCCCACCCAAAATAATTTTTCTTTCCTATTTTCCATCTTTCATATTCCCCGCACAACCTGTATGTCTGGCAGTATGTTAACGCTGCCACCAAATTGAAGTTGGAAGATGAGAGCAGTCAAATCGGTTTCTACAGGATACATTTAACTGGACAGATATTGCTTTAAACCTAAGTACCCTTCTGGGGATTCATTACTAAAATCCATCCGCTTCCCATTTGTTTTTAACAGGAGGGAAAGATGAGCTCTGAATAATTAAAGGCAGCTCCTCTCTGTGTGCTGCCGGTGGCCAGAGCAAGGGCAGAGCCCAGTGTTGCTCAGTGACCCTACAGGACCTGAGCTCTTTGGGAACACTGCAAAACCCACCCGGCTCCTCTTGGTTGAATACACAAGAGATTCACATAAAAATAAACACCTGGTGAAAACAGCGCTAAAAAGAAACCACCCCAAAATCAAATCACTCCCTTTGGAAATCACCCCCTAAAGAAAACACCCCCAAAAGAAACCCCCATCGATGCGTCCCATTGTGGAGCTCTCCCAGGTCCTGACCTGCAGTTGCATTGGCTCCCAAGGGTTGCGCTGCCCAAACACGGTGATGCCGATGGTTTCAGTGGGGGAGGTGATGACAAATTCCTCCGGTTAATTAAGTAACCCCACTCCCCACAACACCGCCGAGCTTTTGAAGTAATTTATGATCACTTATTCATTTTGTCCCAGCACAATCTCTATGGAAATGTAAAATTCAACTACTGTATGATTTTCCCTTCACATTGACTGGAAGAAGCGAGAACGAATAGATACTGTTAAATTAATTATCAGCATTGATTTCTTGTCTTTCTTATATTTTTATCCCGAGACAGAGCCTTCGGTAACTTTGAAGAATCTCAAGCACTCAGGCTTGGAAAATTGATCTGGTGGTTTCTGTGAAGCAGCACTTTCCAGCTCCCCTTCCTCACAACACACTCTAAATGTTAATTTGCATGCTTGAAGGGAGCGGTGTGGTTCAGCATTGTATCCCCCTCCTCTCCCCTCTCCCACACGGAGCTACCAGTTCCCTTCCTAATTGATTTTCATATTTAGATTCAGTTCTAGGCAAAGTAATTTGGGGACTGAATCAGAGGCTGAATTAATAGCTGACAACAAACGAAATGTTGATGGGACTCCATTAGGCCATCGGAGCTCCCAACTTGTGCTCTTGCTCCAGCAGTTTAATTTTCTTGATCTATTATAAATTATTATATTAAAAAATAGCTGCTAAATAGACTTCTCACTTCTTTCTCAACAGAGTCCAAAGTTGCCAGATAAGGGGAAGGAGCTGTTTGCAAATATTCATTTGGAACCCTTTAGGGTCCCTTGTCATCATGGCCGGTGGCACCAAGGGAAGCTCTGGGTGCAGGACTGGGCACAGTAACTGCACCCAGGCTGGTCTAAAGCTAATGGCACAGCTATTGCATGACCAAGTGTTGGATAGCTTCTATCACCCCAGAGCCCTCATTTGCAGCAATTAATCAGTGGTCACAAGGACATTGTGCAACCTGGTTGAGCTTCAGCTGATGGGATTTGCCAAACACCAGTTTCTTGCACCCAGAGATGTTCAGTCCCACTGCAGCCCTAGTTTTGCTTACTGCATGTTTAGCACCTGAACTTGCACAGAACTCTGTACTTGCAGGAAAACATTTCCTCCTTTCATTGTAGCACTGCTCCAACACTGGCTGGAGAAGGCAGCTCTTCCCTCTTTCCTACTAAACACAGTTAATTCTTTTATAAATTAACTTGCACAGTGTCACAGTACATTACCTCACCTTGAATATTTTTATTCTGAACTTCCCCTGACTGATAAATGGCACGATGCTTGGATTATCTCTGAGGATATTTTACCCATAACACAACTTATTAAAATACAGCTGACTGCAGAAGAAACAACGCTTTTTCAACGGGGTCCAGGCCATCCAGCAAAAGACAGATAATGAAGAATGGTTTATGGCAAAACTGATAATTTGGCAGCTAGTATAAAGCCCATTCCCATGGCTTTGCTCAGTCATTGGGAGGTACCAGGCAAGGGGTTGTGCCCTGGGGTGGGGTTAGCACTGTGTCACCACAAGGAGTGGCAATGGGCAAACTGAGTGACTCCTAAAACCATCAAAGAATCTCTTGATTTTTGCAACCACAGCGAGGCCAAGGCTCAGCATACACTGAAGGACCATTTCAGCAGCCAACAAAACAGAGAAAGGCTTCAACCAGAGCCTAGAAGCAGATCTAACTCCTGATGCTCCATACGGATACATCTCACACCCCTAGAACTGCAGGTGCATGCCACCACGTACCTCTTAGTGCCAAGGACAGCAGTGGCTCTAGCAGCATCACTGGGCATGGAGCAGCCCCCAAGCACCTGACTCTATTTCCCCAGGAGATGGGAACCTTCTTGTGTCTCACCATTTATAGCACCTGAGCACTGGGCCATTAACATAGCCATCCACCCATGCAGGGGACACACGTTAGAGCTGCCATTCAGTTGTTGGTCCCATTTCATTTCTTTCCCTTCCAGCCTTCCTGCCAGTAATGGGGGCATTGCTGGCTGCTACCAGTGGCAGTGGGAAAAAGTAAGTTGTAAGGCAAAAGAAATTAGAGTCATTTGACCCTGTTTTACAAGATTAGGGAGCCAAAAAGATGCAGCAGGCATGGGAGCAAGGTGCAGTGTGCCATGGGATGGGTCAGCTCTTCAACACTGCATGCAGCAGCTATCATCAGCAGGAAAACTGCTGTGCTGGGCACTTTGGAGTAACACAGTTCAGGTGACATGCAGGTGACAATCAGGGGTGCTGCAGCGGCTACAGAGCTCTAGGCTGGCTATGTGGCCTTGGTTTCCCCACTCACATACCATATCTAACCTAATTTTCCAGCAGCATTGGCAGTTCCGTGTCAGACATCCACAGTGCAGCGAGGCTGCCTGCAGAGGGGTGTAAATCCAAATCAAACACTTCTTCTTTCCCTCTCCTTGGAGGATCAGACACTAATTAGGGCTGACAGCAAACCCATACCTAGCGGGAGGGCAGGGGCAGAACTCTGCAGCAGCTCCCAGTGCTGTGCACAGCTCCTGGAGGACCTTCCCCTCCCTCCAGAGAGTGTCCTTTGCCTCCAGCACCGAACCCACTGCTGGGGCAGGGGAAAGTGGCATGGCAACCCTGGGCCCCACTGCTGTCAAAAGCTCCGTCTTAATTATGAACGATGAACACTTGAAAATTTGACCCGAGGTGGCTGTTGTTGAGTCATCCTCTGTTTAATTGCTAGCAAATATTACACAGTCTCACAGTGTGGGCTGTAAATTACCAGCAAATAAAGTGAGGAAACTGCTTTACGGCTAATAGGTTGCTTCTTAAGAAAGTTTGGGATTAAAGACATGGTTCTGTGGGGATGACAGTGCCTTCCCTGGGGTCGGGCTGTAGGGAGAGGCAGGAGATGAGCAGAGGATGCACAGGGGATGCTGAACTCCTCTGCTCTATTTCTGCACCTCCACGGGTGGAGGCATCCAGTTCTACTGCTGCAACAGCATCTGTACCACTTGCTGAGAGCCTCAGAAGTGCCAAATGCTATTTATCAATATTTTCCAATACCCCCTAAGGTGAGTCTTTCTGAAGATTTCAGCATGAGGGTTTGTTAAGTGACTTCAAGTGAAAAGGAGAAAAAAAAAAGAATCCACTATTCAGTACTTCAGATTTCCCCGGAGGCTTCTGTTATTACCATCTTCCCAGCGATGAATGATTTATCTGTGGTGCTCCTGTCTTGGTACACGCTGTGCAAAGGGCTGCTCCTGGGGTGAGCGTGGCACACCTGCCCTGGGGAGCCCTGAGCTTGGGGTAAAACACGGACAGGGGGATGAACCAACCTCGGCCATGGTGGCGGCAGCTCAGATCCCAAATCCCTTTAAAATGAGGAATGTTTCCAGCCACAGCCAATACCAACCACGGACTCAGACACAGTGGGTAGGTGACAAAGAGGAATGGGGACTGGACTTGATGATCTCTGGAGGTCCCTTCCAACCCCTACAAATCTGTGATTCTGCGACTAATTCACTTTATTTCCACACTGTTTTCTGTAACGCTCAAAAGAAACCCTCCTCCAAAACTCCAGGATGAAGGATTATTAATTGATGAAGGAGCTTCTTTCTCTGAAAGCGCTCACTCCACTTTGTGCAGAAATGCAGTCTACAATTAGCAAGGCTTTTTTCTTTGGGTGCACGCAACCTGAAAACGCTCAGAAGCCTTTGGGAGGCTGCACTGGGGGTGTGTGGGCAGGGGGAGTGGGTTCAGCCCTTCAGATGCTCCAGCAGTAACTGTGCATGAGTGGAGGATGTTCCAAATCTGCTGTGCTGAACTCTGAGCATCATCATGAGATAACAGGAGATGTGCCCACACTCTGCCCATCCCTGCGTCCCCTTTGCTGCCCATCGTGTACAGCCAGGAAGGCATTTCCCTACCAGGAATACCTGGAAGAGGGCAAAAGGGGTGGGGAGGAAGGAAGCTATAAAGCAGAGGAAGCACTCAGTGTTCAAAGCCTCAGTACAGAGGTTGGAAAGGAATAAAAGCATATTGAGGCTTTGTTGGCTCCCAGAGCCGCTGCTCAGGCAAAGGTGAGCAAAGACAATAAAAATTCCACCAGTCTTAGCTTTTCCTTGAATAACATCAGGGATTTGCTCAGGAAGAGCCCTGAACAGTGTGAAAATGATAATGGGGAGTGTTTCTGTGCCTGCAGGCAGGAAGGAAGCTGCCATCGCCCCTGGCACAGGCTGCAGGAGGTGCCCTTGGAGCAGTGCCGTAAGAAACAGTGTCCTTCCCCCATCCCGCTTCCCTCCAGTGCAGCTAATTCTGTATTTCTCTTTCTGGCTGTGCTGCAGAGAGTAATGAATGTGGCTGATTTGCCATCAGATAAATGGCATGCCATTAGCTGCCTGTTTAGAGACCATATTTCCTCTTTGTGATGAGAGCTCAATATCTTTCCAATGAGTTATTACTTGGAGATCTTCTAGACCTGGACTTTAAGTACCAAGCAATTACTGCGCTGTAATTCCAGGGCTGCTTGCCTCCCTGTTAGACACAGACTCTCGAGCCTCACCAGGTTGACTGGAAGTTTTAGGTTCAGTGCTGCAGCAGCTCCTTCCCAGGCTATCATGGGTGCATTGTCCCCTGGTCCCTGTTGGTCTCAGGTTTTGGGCACACCCTTTGCAGCTCCAGGGCATTGCCTCTTTTTGCAGAGCAGGAAGAAAGTCCTCTTTTCTCTGGAAAAAAGCCCTTTGCCTTGGGACAGAGGTCAAGAGCCACGCTCGCAGCATTAACATGGATTTTTATCCTCCAAATGCTCCACTGGGGCTGGAGGTCAGTGTGGCAAAGCGAGTAGGTTTCTTTTCAGTCTTATTGGAGTATCTAGAGCATCCTGGCATTTCCAAGGTCTCAGAGGAGTGGTGGCTGATACTGGAGGCCACATTTGGAGCTGCTTGAAGAAAAGGTTCCCAAATTATGCTCAATTACCTCTTTTAAAAACGGCATTACAAAAGCACAAGGTGCTCATTCAACATGAACGCAGCCACTGCTGCCTTTCTTGGAAAGCTGCTCTGAGACCTGGGAGCAATTAAACCCTGCCCAAGCCCTGAACACAAATTGCCCAAAGCCAGTGTCTGCCCCACAGGGCTCAAGGGCTTCCGAGTAGCAGTCTCATCTATGCGAAAGGGTTCAAGGGAAACACTGTAGATAAGAGAAATCACTGCTGTAAAATCTAAGGAAAAACACCTAAATTTTTCAAAGGGATCTGGAACTCACAACATCTCCAAATGCAGAGATGAGAGGTCAAGGGGAGATGGCTCACCTGGAGGTATTGGGGTGGACCTGGAGGTGTCTCCCTGTTAATGAACACCTGCAGCTCCTCTGTTCCCAAATCTGTGCAATCACTGTGGGAGATTTACTCTCCAACAGTCTATTTCTTCTTTATTAAAGAAAACAGCAACAACAAGTGGAAAATTCGGGGCTAAAACAGTTGACGCAGAGTTCAGCTTGCCTGGGGCATCTCCTGCATTTTTAAAGGTTTCAGCCTGAAGGAATGAAAAACAAGATGATCCAATGCCCTGTGGAGCTGCCACTGCCCGCTCAGCTCCAGCTCCAGGCATCTCATCTCTCTCTGAGCCTCAGAGCGTCCGCACTGGGCCCCAGCAGCCAGCACAGTGGGGTGGGATGGGGTTGGGATGCAGCAGAGTGGGATCAATGCAATAGGAGGCAGCAGAGGCCAGCTACCCACAGCCCTGAGTAAATAACACACACTCATTAATGATGAACTCAAGCAACAACCTCTTGATGATCACTGAAACACATAACCATACATGCCTCAGGTGCATGTATTTGTCCTAATAAGTGATAGAAACAGAGAAGAATTGTCCTTCCTGGTGGCCTTGCTGCTCAGCCATGACTGTCCACTGGATGTCCTCTGCCCAAAGTCCAAAAATAGATTGAAGAGAAGGGCTGTAAGATAGGAGGCACCTCCACTCCTCAGGGGTGAGTGCATGGATAGATGGAGGAGTTGATGAGTGTAAGGATGGATGGATGCACTGATGGCTGGCTGGCCACGTGGTGAGCACCACAGCCCCCCAGTTTACCTGGGCAAATGCTTTCTTACATTAGAAACAGTAAAACTGTACTATCTGTACTATTTTTTTCCTCTCTTTTTTTCTTGCTTTTTGCCTTTGGTAACAAATTTAGCATTTGAAACATGCCTGGCAGGCTCAGTGGTGTGGCCCCAACCATTCGCCTGAGGAAGCAGCTTGAATCAGAACCACTTTCTATTCTTCCTATTGCTTTATTCCCAAATCAGTCACAAGAAGGTGTCAGAAAGAGACCAGGTGGCACAAACAGTGGCATTTCCACCACTGAGGCTCCGTTTCCCAGGAATTAGAGAATGGCAGAACATCCTGGAGGAGATATTTCAGCCTCCCAAACTGCAGACGTTGAAATGTATCCAGGAGACTGGGCTAATACTGGAAGTATTTTAAATAGATCAAATAATCAGTGCTTTGCAAAGCTGGATTCCTGTGTCTAAGGCCTCGGGCAGGTAAGTTCAAGTGTGTCTCCATAGTGTATTAAAAGTGCATTAATGAAGCCCACAGCCTCCACTCTCAATCTTCAAAAGCTCTCTTGTTTTTGAACTGTAATTGTCCACTGAGAAATGACAAAACAAACAGCAATTACACTGGAAAAGGGATTTAAAAAAAAAATAAAAAAAATGATGCTGGTGGGACCAGAGCTCATAAAACTGTGCTGGTGAAATACACACATTAAAGTGTCACCAATTGCTGGAGAATTGAAAGCGTGGAAGTGCGTGGTATTTGGGACTTCAGTCCACAAGCTCAGAGGAGCCACAGCCCCTGGAAAACCCAAATAACACCCCTGCTCTGCTCCAGCATTGCTGTCTTTTAGGCATGAAGCTCAACGTGCCCAAGCTCTCCAAAAAGGCTGAGAGCTTCCCCACCAGTAGGACGTTTTCATTAGCATGGTGCTAATAATTCCCGTTTTTTTTTTATTAGGGTAGCACTGTCCCTCTTTATGTGCAATCTGCAGAATTCATTTCCACAAGGTAACGAGACCCACACCGGACTCAGCCTGCAGAAAACTGCTGATAGCAACACGGGGCCATTTATTTGGTGCACTATTGTTAAAGTGAAAACAGCAGCCAGGCAGCGGTGGCCAATTACTGTCAGATAGGACCTGCAAATAGGAAAAAATTACCCTTGCTAGGAAGGAGAGAGACAAGTTATGGACTGGATTCGACACTGTGGCAAGGCAAATAATAACAGTTTCTGCGCTGGGAGAGATGATGGACTGCCTGCCTGCCAGCTGTGGCTATTGCACCATAATGTTGGGTTTCTGCTTGTGTGGTTGGAAGGGAAAACCCCTTGGGTAAAGCAAAGAGCACCTGTGCTATGCATGCAGCTCTCCAGGGTTCCTCCCCTCCCCCCCACCAGGATCCTCCCTGCAAACGGGATGTTTGGATGCAAAACGTGCACCAGCATTCCCTTCATCTCAGCCCCACCAACCAACACATGGTAAAGAAAAGCAAAACCTCATTCTCCTTCCCCCACCCATGGATAAAACCTCAGTAACACATTAGTTTTAAAACCACGCAGAATATGAAAATTTGGTATAATGAACTCAGCTCCCTCATTGCAGAGAGCGCTCATCTTGTTTAGGAAATCAGCCTTAAATGCATGCTCAGATAAGGTTACATTTCCCTTATCAGTTAGCACATTTTAAATGGTTTTATCTAACTAATAAAAGCCATCTTTGATGCTGGTTTTTAGGCCTCTTAAATTGAAAACCAATTTCCACCCAAATAGGCCACAACACAAGCTGCAAGTCTAAAATTAATAAAAGCATGAAAAAAAAGAAATGCATCATTCCCTATAACACAATGTAATAAAATGTGAAACTGAAGAACCCCTGTAAATGCACATCCAGCTACATTATTGCCTCAGTAACCTTGCACCCAAAAGGAGGTGTCCAAGTGTAAGGTAAAAGAA
Organism: Odontophorus gujanensis; assembly: GCA_013399175.1. Taxonomy (NCBI): domain Eukaryota; kingdom Metazoa; phylum Chordata; class Aves; order Galliformes; family Odontophoridae; genus Odontophorus; species Odontophorus gujanensis. Next base: position 183,452 of record VXAB01002728.1, on the reverse strand, counting down.
GTAAAGCTGCAGATCAATGGCAGTCACCCAAGAGGAGTAAATAAGATGTACAAATGAGAAGCAAGATTAGAGTGAGTATGTAGACCAAGCAGGATGCTCCCAGGGCTCGTGGTGCTTCATGCTGCTCCCAGGCTTTGGGGAATAGGTAGGAAGCATCCAAGGGGACGGTGTGGGATTTCAGTGGGGCCTGGAGCACCACAGCCAAGGCAGCATCCTGGGGAGATACCAGGGTGGCAAAAAGCACAAAGGGTCAGAAAAAAAAGTGCAGTTCCTTCCTGGTGTTTCCTGTGCTGACTCTCTTACAAAATGCTTGTGAGCAAAATGGATCGTCTTTCCTTGATGTGCAAGAGAGGCTCAGTGAGATGCAGCAATAATCTGTCGTTTTCTATTCTGCTGCTCAGCTAGAAGCCCCTGGGGATGGACGGGAAGGAGAGGGACCTCAGAATAGCAGCGGACTTTGTGTGCAGCTGGAAATGCTGTCAAGAACAAAGCAAAACCTGGAGCAGAGCAGACACATCCCTTCCCCATCCCTATCCCACAGAAAGGGAGCGCCATGGGGCTGGGAACTTTGTATAAGGCCCCAGTGGCTTTAAACCCTCCTGGAGCTGAAGGAGTGAGATGGAAAGGGAATTTGCAGAGCACTGGATCTGAATGAGAGGCAGTTCCTGCTGCCCAGGGGCTCCATCCGAGCCCTTGTTAGAGACTGAGGCTGAAAATATCCTCGTTTCCTCTGGGAGCAACATCTGCCGATCATTAGCCAGGCTGCAGGAGGGGAACATCTGCTGCTGGTGGCTGGCAGGTCAGGCCACTGCTGGCTCTGTTTGGCAGCTGAGGGGAGGGCACATCCCTGCTACTGTCACAGCTCTGCCTTGGTGCCCTGCCGTTTCATCCCCACACCCCTATTGTGGCCAGCAAACATCAAAGCATTCCCTCCCATTCAGATCACGGCAGAAAAACAAAGCACCAGCTCAGGATGGAATCAGAGTCATAGAATCATTAAGGTTGGAAGAGACCTCTAAGAATATCTAGTCCAGCTGTCAACCCATCCATCCCCACCATGCCCTCCAAATCATGTCCCCCAGTGCAATGTTGGACACTGCACTGCAACAGCATCCCACCCAGCTCCAAGCTGCAGCACCTCGAGCTCTTCCTTCAACTCTTGAGCTGCCCCCAGCAATTGCCCTTCTGCATGAAGCAGGATAATGCCTGGGGGCCTGCAGCTCCCACAGAGGGAATTCCCAGGGTGTGATTAGCTCAGAAACAATTGCTGGGTCTCAGTTGCTTGTAACTGAGACCATTGCACACCTAGTTGGAGGAAAGCAGCCCTGCTAGGGGATTGCCTTGTTTACCCTTTCCAGTTTGTTGTTGGAGCAAAATGCCCAAGGCTGAACCGGAGGAAGCAGGGGGGCAATGGGAAAGTCATGGAATCAAACTCAACCAACCTCAGCAGCCTGCAGAGTGATACCTCAGGGGGAAAGTGGACGAAACCAACGATGCTGAGCTAAAATCCTTCTTTCCTACGAGCACAAAGCCTTAGAAGATGGCTCAGCCTAGAAGGCATTGCACAAGCCAGCAGCAAGGAGATGACTCCAGCCTCCTGCAAGTCAGCCCTTCATCCTCCTCGCTGAACACCACCAGCCTTCCTCCCCTGTCCCCACCATCCTTCTGCTCCCAGCAGAGGCGATGGCCCAAGCCCAGCAATGTGCAGTGCCTGCTCTCAGTGCTCAGCAATTGCTGAGTCCTACCATCTCCTTGTTAAACCGAGTGAGGAGAGATTGAAAAGAAAACCATGGCAGAAGAGCGTTTGCAAAGCACCAGCAACAGATGTCCTGGGTCCCGGGTGAGCTTTGTCTACACTACAAAGCAGCCAGCTTCAGGTTTCCTTTGTCTCGACAATAAACAAGTGCTAAGGCTAAGTGCAGCCCCATGCTGCCAAGGGGTATAAATTGGCACCTATTAGCCAGCCTCAAAATAACTCTAACTTGTTTGACATAATGAGGTGATTAAATCAGCATGAGAAATTCTGCTTCTTGGAGCCTGTTGGACATGGCGATTTAAATCGCACTGCAAACCCCACTGCAATTAGAGGAAGGACAGAATGGGGTTTGGGGAGGGAGACATCCACACAGGCTTTGTTAATCACACTGTGCCATGCCAGCAGCAAGGCTGGATGGATTCACAGCCCAACCACCTTCATTAGCACTCCCAGGCACTGGGAAAACACAAAGATTACCTCATGTGCATGGTTTCACCCATTTTCCATGCCCTACAAAGACATTAGGGCATGCAAGGACACTGCAGCAAGGGATGCCAGTGCTGGAGAACTACCTGCCAACAGCATACTCTCCTGCTTGCAAACTCTTGCTGAAGAAACCCAGTGCATGGAAGCTGCTGTTGGAGCAGAAGGACGAGCTCTGGGCTGGTGGTGAAGAGCATTTCAGCAGAGTTTGCTTCTGCTTCACCAGATGTTGGAAAACAAGCAGGAAATTTGTTGCATGGTGCATAGGTTTGGCAGTGAATGAAGGCCACCTGTGCTGGTGAGGAGCATCTCCATACCATGCTGCAGGAGAACATGAACACAGGAGTGGGTGCTCTTGAAAGCAGCCTTCTGCCAGCCCCAGCCAGCACCAACCCACCCAGAATATCCCTAGAATCCATGGGGAGCACTCACTGTCCTGGAGACCTTCAGGGGTCCCGCACTGATGCAGCCCTTGGTGGCTGCTCCCCTGCATTGGCAGCTCCATGCCCCATGTGCACACTCCCAGCACATTGCTGGTGACCTTCAGTGGACTGCCCCACTTGGCCAACCCTGGCATACAAACAGTAGGATGGTAAACCTTTGGCCAGCAGCAGTTCTCATCCCAGTGTCACAGGGACTGAAGGTAATGAAGGCTTTGAAATCCAACAGTCTCTAAACACTTCCAGGTGCTGCCTTTGCATCTTCATGCTTCGAGGACAAATCATTCCTTATGACCTGTGTTCCCATACCCTCTTGCCTGAACTCCAGACAGGGATTTCATCTAGGTCTGGCGCATAGCATGGCCGTTTGTCATAAAATTATTTTTGTTCATTTATCTCCATTCTGCCTTTTCAAGTCCTTTCCCTCGCACACCACTTCGGCCAAATTCCCAATTCCCTGAATTTATTATCACTATAAAATGGTTGCCTGCTCCACAGCATGACCTAGACGTGCACCCCACCGTGATGCTTTAGAGGCCTTCGTCTGTTTCTATGGCAACTGGAAAAAGAAGCAGCACGGCAGCCAGCTCAGGGCCAGATCCTGCATGGACATTACACCTCTGCCCAGTTGCAGGAGCCCAGAAGAATCCAGGGGACAGCAGACAGTGGGATGGATGGGGCAGAACCACACCTGCGTGGAGTCTGCTGGTTGCCTGCTGACTTATGGCTGAGCTTCCTGGCTTTTCCTTGAAGGTGGGTTTGGATGGAGCCAGCAACATCACCACAGGTAGCAGGACATGGCTAGGGCTACAAGTACACATATCTCTCCAAACCAGCCAGCAAATATCTCCTCTTGTGAGATCTACTGCCTTCAGACCTGTTGATAGAGATTCATGCCTTTGCTTTTATTTACTGATCTTATTTCTTTTTAATCCTTCATTACTCAATTCCAACTTCAGCCCCTCCATCAGTTCACCCAGGATCCAGCAGGAGCTGGCAGGCCTCTAATTACTGCAGTCACCCCATTTATCCTTTCCAAATGTTGGCAGAGATCTCACCTGGGAAATCAGTGCAGCAGACTCGACTCTTGCTCTTGACACCACCACTATTTTGTTTTCTCACCCACCGTGGGTTCCCCCCCAGGCTTCTTCTTCTGTGTTGAAGTGGTGAGAACTAAGTTGCAAGCAAGCAATAAGCTCTGCCATCCCATCATCACTCTGCACTGCGGCTCCTGGAGGCATGAAACTAACGACAATGAGAGAACAAGGGAATGGCACAGAGCTGTGTCAGGGGAGGGTCAGGTGGGGCAGAGGGAGGGGTGCTGCCCCACAGGGCAGTGGGCACAGCCCCAAGCTGCCAGAGCACTGGGACACTGCTCTCTGACATAGGGTTTGAGTGGTATTGTGTGGGAACAGGGGTTGGACTCGATGCTCCTTGTGGAGCTCTTCCAGCTCAGGGTGTTCAAGCAGAACCCAAGGACGTGGCTTTCAATGTCCTGTGGCTTGTCCCAGGCAGCACCACCTGCACAGCTGTGGGCAGCTCCCACAGCCCCCTTTGGCTTTCCTTGAGAACTGGGAAAACAGCACAGGAGTGTCACTGAGTGAAGGAACAGCTCTGGCACCACTACTCCTGGTGACATTTTCCCAGTTGAAAACCCAGTGCCCAAATCTACCAGCTTGCTTTCAACACCCATCCAAGACACAAAAGAGCAAAAGGGAAGGAGTAAAAGAATCCGCCCCGCACAGAAGCGCCCTGGCTATGCACTTACACAACCCCACTGCTTTTGGTTTGGAACTTCTCCCCTTTTTATTTTAATAATTAATTTTCTGATGACAAAGGGCAGAGTCAATCCAGGCAGCATCTCAAGCAACCCACCCAGCACCGTGGGCTCCTGTACCAGACAGCACCGAGCACTTGAGACGGATGGGAAATAACATTTCCTCCATGTGTGGCTGAGCAGTCATGACATGCTGGCAACAGCACTGGGCATAGCAGCCTCTGCTCACTGCCATCTGGCAGCCAGAGCACAGGGAGCCAGGGCAGGAGGTGAAGGAGAGCACAACCCATCTGTGTGCCCACTTGGAGGGAGGAGGAGGAGGTTAAAGTGCCACCAAGAGCCAGATGGCAGAGAGCATAGCACTGCATCCCAGCAGCAAACGGACACGTTGGGTTTTTGGTGTTGGGGTGCACTAGGAAGCAGAGAGGACACCACCAGCTTGGGCCTGGCATTGACCAAACCCAACTGGGAAGAGGTTTTATTCCCCAGGATTTGTGTAGGATTTCTGCTCAGCCATGCAGGGCTGCAGGAAGGGGCTCCATCTGAGGGCATTCTGATTTGGGTCAAGGAAGGGATGGAGAAAACCACCTTTATTCACCAGCACATGGGGTCAGGGTGGATGGAGAAGGACCCTGCCCCAAGCCAGAGACATCACGGGGCTGCACCCATGCCAAGCAGCAACATCTCCATCGTGACAGCATTGGTATTTGCCAGCCACACTTCCACACACGAGAAACAACGCTACCCATGCCCAGGCTCACTGGTTTCCCATCTCACTCTGCAATTTGGAGAAATACTGAGAAAATTCAGAGAAATCTGGAGAGGTTGAGCCCCGAGTGCTTCCTGAGCGCCGCAGCCAGCAATCATGCACATCCCTGTTTTGTAATAAAATCCACATTACACAGAAGGAGTCTGCTGCTTTCTGAAAGGCTTTTAAAAGCCTTTGTTCAGTGCAAACAGCATTGTCAAGAAGCCCAGGTTGGCTCTACTGGCACATCTCCACATCCCATCCCTCCCCAACCTACCAAACCTGCATCCCTTTTGTACATCAGCACTTCATACAGTGTCCTTGATGTGATGGAGATATGCAGTTGGACACAGAGAAATGGCTCTGGTGCACACCTAAGCTGCTTCCTTAGCCAGAAGGGAGATGCAAAGGGCACAGACTACTCTTTGGGATATGATGGCTTTTGCACAGCCCCACCTGCACTGCTGCTGCTCTGAATCCTATAGCACTGAGGATTTAATAGCAGTAAGGATGAAGCTGTGAAAAAATATGTGGGCTTTTCTGGGCAGCTTCCTGCCACTTGTGGAAGACAAAGTGGTTCTGAGCACTGTGAGGACTCTGAAAAGACCAGGAGCTGCACAGTATGCTGCAAAGCAAAACCTGCTATCCTTTGGCCAGAGAGTCCAGCAGCTTCACAGGAGGGAGTTCTGCCTTTATTTACAGCAGCACTATAATATGATGGAAATTGCAGCAACAACAGCAGAGCAGCAAGGTCCCAGGCTGCAGCAAGTGAGGATTTGCTCAAATACAACAGCCAGGGGCACAGAAACAAAGGAAAAAAGGTGCTTAACTTCAGAAGGCCTCAGATAAGCAGGGATGTCCAGCAAGATACCCTTGCCTCCACTGCCAACCCTTAAATGAGTTCTGGGAAGGGATGGATCCTGGCATCGCATACACCTGAGCTCCCCTGGGCTGGCCCTGCCTTCCCACCTGGTGCTCAGTCACTGCTTCAAGCCATGACTTATTTCCACTACCAGCACCCCAGGACCTGAGGTCTGGCCTAAACCTGGGACCTGAGCTGAAAGCATTTGCTCTCTTTTCCAGAAGCTCTTCAGCCCTGTGCAGAGGAATGCAGAGCGTCTCCATAAATTTTGGCACTGTCCAGAGGGCAGCGGGATCAGAGCGAGCGCCCTGACCACGAATCCATCAACCTCTTCACAAAAGAATCAATTTTTACGTGCTTGTAGCTGTGGGGGGATTATTGTTGACCTGGTGGAACCATAAATAGAAGCAGTGCTGGCAGAGGCCGTGCTTTCACCCGCCTGCTTTCTCTCTTCCCATCCCTGTCTCTGCAAGGTGACCACTTGCATTGCAGCAGCATGGAGCAAACCCCTGGCTGCATGCTGGGTATGTTTGGCTGGAGACAGAGCTCCATCTCCTGCCCACAGAGCACGACCTGACCGTGCTCAGGTGGGCACCAGCATGACACAGTGCATGGCATCACTGCACACTGCAACACCTTCCTCAGAGTTGCTTAACAAATACTTACAGCTGTGCTTTTTCCTGCCATGCACTCACGGGCTCAGTGCTCCCAGGTAAAGCTGTGCTGTTATGCACAGAGGATCAAGCAAAGCACGTGTTTCTGTAATGGGTGAGCTCATAGCTCTGCAAGGTCCAGATGTATAAATCTAAAAGCAACAAAAGTAGATTTCCCAGCCCCATCTCCTGCTCAGACACCCCGCTCTCTGCAAGCCTCATAAAATCTAGGTCACTTCTGAGGGATTATTTTGCAGAAATGGAAAATCATCTTGACAGCTCCCAACTACCCCACTTGGGCAGGTTTCTGGAATAAGGAGCCGTGCAATGACTTTTTGTCTTTATAATCTACTGAAGTGAAATCAAAGCTAAGCCCTGAATATAATGCCCCGAATGATTCGTGCCGGAGATCCACGTGCTCCCCCTGCACAGCCGGTGAGGTCTCTCCCATGCCAGCACTGTCAGAACGGATGAACCAAGTCCTTTACATCATCCCTTGTCTCATCCATGCTCCTCATTTAAGCCACGTGTAAGATACTTGCAGCTCAGCTGACAGAACTGTGAGGAGAGCCAGTCCCATCCAGGGAACTGCTGAAGCTCTGCATAAGATACGGGAAGGAGAAATGTGTGCACTCATCCCCGCAGGGCCCAGCACCATCCCACTGCCCTCGCAGCCCCACCACACTGATAGTTCCCTTTTCCCACCTCATGAGGAGCTCTGGTTGCTGCTCTTTGCTTACTGTCTTGCTGCAGGCAGCTTGCCTCCTAATGAAGTTGTTCAAATCAGCTGCAAGTAGCAGCAACTTGCTTTTCCGACACAACTTGCTCTCCCCTGAGCCCTTATGGGATGCAAGTTGCTGAAGGCCCACATTGCCCCAACCCCCATAGTGTGGGGCAGGAGCAAGCCCTCATGTTGCTGTCCCACTGAGTCCCACAGCCATGGGGTGATGCCAGGGGAGGAGATGATATGCTGAACAGCAGCCAGCCCTGATCCACGTGCTTTGCCAAGACACCAACTTTTTTTTTTTTTGCTATATTTAAACAGCTCTGAAAGCACTTTCAACCTCAGCAGCCCCATTCCTCTGTAAAGGTACTTCTGAATCACACTGCACTGCACCAGAGTAATTAGAAGTGAGCCCAAAACCTTCCCAGGGAATTCAGAACACAGCTGAGGCTGCAGGTGTAATGGACCTATGTGCACTCAGAGAAAGCCCCTATTCCAGCTTCCTCTGTGACCCCATAAAACATTCTGCAGCCTCACCCTGCCTCAGTTTACCCATGTATACCTAAGGGACAGCAGCACATCACTGCCCCCAGCCTGCAGCCCTGGGCATGGGGGTGGGCTCCATCAATCCCAGCTCAGTTCCCTGCAATGGGATTGATGACAGTCCCACGAGGAACAGCTGAGACAGCGAGGAGCATCCAGCCCTCCTTTCATTAATTTCTCTTGAATAATTAAACCCTGGGATGTTAATACTTTCTACTTGAAAACTTGAATTGCAGTGTTTGTAATTACTGTGTTATTGGAACATTAAAAATTAAAGGACATGCCAAGGTTGTCGCTGTTACATGGGATCCTCCTCCCCTCCCCACGAGGTCCTGTGTGCTCCCAGCCCTCCCTTCCCTGCTGCTTTATCCCATCACAAGCAGAGATGCTCAAGCTCAGGATCTGTGTCTGCAAGCATTCCCAGTCCTGCTGAAATGGGGACGTGGCAGTGTGAGGCCATCTTGATGGGGTTGATGTCCCAGTGGGTGACTTCCTGCATCCCCCAGAGATATTCTGGGAAGGCAAACAGCCACGAAGCCCAAAAATAGGAGGCGCACTATGGCTCTGGGTGGGGAGGAAAACTGAAGACAGCTATTTGCGGCCTGACCCTGCTGGATGTCCCCTGGTTGCAGCTCACGCCACGTTTCTGTCTTCAGTTTATTGTTCTGTGCCATTTGCAGCGCTGAGCTCCAGCACACGGCATGGCTGACAGCACAGGGATGTCCCTCGGCTCTGCTGAGCCCTGCTGTGATCCCACACTGTTACAGGTTGGGATGCTGGGTTTCCCAGTTCGGCGTTTGTGCTCCCCC
>VXAB01002728.1:131346-174587 GCA_013399175.1 Odontophorus gujanensis | reverse complement strand
AGCATCCCTGCACCCCGCCTGCCCCCACCGTGAGGACCCACACTGTCCCCACCACGGGGACAGCCCCACAGGATGGCCCCACAGAGTCCCCCACTGGTTCCCATGGCAGCGGGCTCTCCACTGGCTCACCCATTGCCATAGCAACAAGACTTCCCCCTCCCCATCTGCAGCACTGGGGTGTTCACAGGGTTTCCCATGGCAGCTCCCCCCGATGGAAAGCATCCCCCCAGCTCCTCCAGCAGCAAACAGCACAACTCCTGCGTGTGGCCGAGCAGTTTGACATGGGCACGAGCCTGCTGCTCACTCAGGGGATGATTGCTCTCCTAACCCATCAGGATACAACACCAATCTTCCTTTCTGCTGCCACCCCCTCACCCCCCTCCCCACTGCCTTCCTGCTGCTGACAGGTGCGTGGATGCAGAGCCCAGCAGCACTCGGCTCTGTCTCCAAGCTGAGTTGCACAGCATCCCTCTGCTCGGAGAAGGACACAAGCTTTGTACAAATGATGCACAGCAGATGAAGATGAATTTTATTCTACCATCCTGCTGAGGATTCTGAGCCAGCCCCCATCAGGGCACTACCAGCGCTGCTGGGCTCCTCGAGATTTTATTCTCCCACTCAGCAGTGCTTACACCAAACAGCCCTTGGTGCCAGCCCAGGGGCACAGTGTGTGCTTTCCCAGGGCAGAATCTCTCTTTTCTGGGACACCACAGCCAAAGCAGCGATGTCAGGGCCATGGGGGCTGTGTCCCACATGCCACATCCATCCCCTGCTCCTACGGGGCAGACCATTGTTGGGTCAGACCCCGCAATGGGACCCCTGCTCCTATGGGGCTGTGCCTGTGCTCAGGCTGTGTAACCCTGTGCCCTCGCTCTTCATTATGAAGTTAAGATAGTGAAGCTGTTGCTCGGGGTGTAAAGATGATTAACAGCCATCATCCCAATTAAGATTTTCTAATTGGGATTAATTTAAGAAGTTAATTAAGCGTGGAAATCTGTTGCCTCCCGGATTTCTCTTACCCACTTGTTGCTCCCCAGCCCTCACTCTGCCAGGAGGGCACAGGGCACTTTAGATGAGGACATCACTGCTGGGCTTCTCTTTTAGCACTGCTTTTGGTGGCTGTCTGTAGAAACAATCCCCCAGTGGTAATCAGGCACCGCTCCCTCCACCCTGCGTCCAGCAAGAAGCCTGCAGCCCTTCCTATTATTTTCCTCAGCATCTCATGAAAATTAATTCCTGCAATTAATGGATTAAATCAACACCCAGCTGCACTTGTGACATGGACAGTGCCTTCGGGAGGGAGAGAGGACATGGGACAGGGGGAGGTCAGGAGAAGATCAGGTGGGCAAGAGCTGCAGCTCAACACTCAGCAAAGCAAAACCCCGACTGGCTGCACCTCCATGCAATCTGCAAAGCCCCTGCTCACTTCTTAGAGATGCTGTCGGATGCCTTGGATCCCCAGATGAAAGGAACTAAATTAGGGCAGATGGCAGTTTCCTGCTTTCTGGCTTGTATTTATGGAGAGGCTGAGAGGTCTGGTTGCTCTCTCTTCAAAAATAAGGACCCCCTTCTTTTTTTTCCCCCTTTCCAAAGGATTTGGTCCCGCACCATTCCCCCCCCCAGTAGGTGCTGAGGCAGAAGCTGCATCCTCAGCAGTTCTGCTCTGCTTTGCCCGTGGGTCATTGGTATTTCTTTACTTTCCTGGGGAATGGTATTGAATAGGCCCCTATCTCTCCTGAGAAAATATTGATCCAGAGTTTTAATGGCTTTCCATTAACGAGCCACAATGGGTGTCATTGGGAAGGATGGCTTCATCTGATAAGAAAGGGAACACTCAGCTTCAAAAGGGGCTTTCACCCACTCCACAAACTGCCAGAAAAAAAAGAAAAAAAGAAAAAGAAAAAGAAAATGAATAAGAAAGAAGGGAAGAAAAGGCAAAAGATTTCACTGCTCTTTTCACTCAGTTGGTCTGGGGACAGATTTCCAATTTGTTAACTTCCCTCAGGGCTCCGCTTTGCTGAAGGGAGCAAGGGATGAGGCAAGGAAACAGGAGGTTCAGTACACCAGTGTATTTTGGGAAGTCTTTCTAAAGTGGGGAAAAAAAATCATAAAGGCCCCCAAAAAAGGAAAGAAATCAGGCATGACACAGAGGAGACAGGACTCAATTAAAGCAAGACCTTGAAATACACGAGCCAGTAGTGCAGAGCATGGGTCCATTAGGCATCGCTGTCAGGCAGCATGCCGTGGTTAACGGAGCTGCATGGCAGCTAGATCCATCACCTGGGGAAATAAACAACGCTGCTTACATCTTCAGCAGCTCCTTGATCTAGCGATAAACCCGTAAGGGGAAATAAATGGGCTTCTCCTCCCCAGACTGTCCACATCGGGATGCAATTTGCCATTTCACCTGGCTGCTGATAAGCGGGGGATTGGGAGGCAAAAGCTGCTTAACGATTTCCTGATAACGCCCCAGATAAGCAGAATGACCCTGTTCCCTCCATCCCGGGGTGACAGCCCAGATGGCTGCTCCATGTAGCTGGGCATCAGCAGGACGTGGTGCTGGGCCACCAATGGGACTCTGCCTGGGGACACCTCATCTGCAGAATCGTCCCTGGCAGTCACGTTGGCAAAAAAAGTGGGCAATTTGGGCAAAACCCAAAGTTCTCCTCGAAGTCCGTTGTATGGGGGAGAGGTGTCTGCAGTTGGTGGGAAATAAGGTCCTCATGAAAATCACAGCACCCCAAAGCTGCCCCGCTGCTCCTGCACTGCATTTAGGGTGAGCAGACCCATCCTGAGGAGCCAGGGCTGTGCTGACATCTCCCCATGTTATTTCCAACTGTTTGATTTTATTCTTAGTCCTGATGGTTTTTCTTTCCCCCCACATGCCCCTCCCACTGGGGGTTTATTCTTAGTAATTAGCTGCAGTAATTAGAATCTCTTTCACATGGCAGCACCTCGCCTTCCCTTTACATCTCTTCCACACTCCTATGTGATAAAACATGAAATTAATGCCTGTGTCATGCTCAGGTCTCCCAACCTGATGGAAAGGTGTGCTGCCCAGGCTGCTGGATAACCCAGAGCACTGCTGTGACCATCACCCGAATGGGGACCCCTGGGTCCCGCCAGCTTCCCATCACAGCATTGTGACAGCAGCCAAGGTGAGAAAGCCAGCTCCCATTTCAGCACGGAGAGAAAGGCCCTGACAGCAGCAACGGGCTGATGGCACCTGGCTGCCAGGAGGGAAAGGCTGGGTTAAAGCATCCCAGCAGAACCCACAGCGAGGGCTGATGCACTGCGAACACATCCAGGGACAGTGACCTCCCTGGTGCCAGGGCATCACCAGATGAAAGGTGCCAGGGAAAGGCACGAAGGATTGGTGTCCAGCTCTGCAAAGAGAGGCTTTCACAGCTTTTATTTACACACACGCCTGCTGCAAGACACACAAATTACTTAATCAATCCTTTCCCTTGTCGGCGTCACCGGCTGCTCAAAGGCTGCCTGTGTGACATTGCACTGAAGGTGACAAATGGCTCCAGGATAACAGCACTGACTCTGGGCTGGGGGACGGTGAGAGCAGTGTGGTGCCCAAATGGGGCTGTGCTCATCTGCTGAGTCCCTGCTCGGTCACCTGGAGCCCCCCAAACCCAAACAGCTGGCTCACCACAGGACCCACTGAGCCACCAAGAATGCATGCCATGAGAGGGAACACAAGCAGCACCAAACACTTCCCTAAAAGGAGGTGATGAGCTTAAAGAGAAACTAAAGAAAGAAGCAAAGATGCTGCATGGAGCTCTTGGCCCAGAGTTCTTGCAGCTGCTTGGGGAGGCTGGGGCTGCAGTGCTGGGGGGATGCAGGCACAATGCTGCTTTTGCAGCTGCTCTGCTTTACAACTGTCCCCACCTTCTCTCCATGCCAATAACATGCCAGCTGCTGCAGCACCTCCTCCTGCCTCAAACATGGAGCAGCAGCGTGCCATCACCGACACACTGGAGCACAGCATCCCAGCAGAGCCTCGCACAGCACTGCTCAGCCCCAGCCTTGTACTGCAGGCAGAGCCTCTGCTGCACACACCCACCGCAGCCACTGCCCTCAGGTTTTGCCCTCCCTGGCTGAGGAAAGGTCTCCCAGCACAACCCAATAACTCCTCACAAGAAGGGCTGGGTGTTTTTTTTTTCCCCCCTTTAATTCACCACTCATTTGGGGTTGGGGGCGGGGAGGGGAGGGGGAAGGAAAAGAGGATAGAAAATAAATAAATAAAACAACCTCGGATGCTTCGAGAGAATGAAAACCCTGAAACTGCAGTCTGCTGGTGGCTCATCCCACTGACAGAAGAGGGGAAAGGGTGACCCCACCCAGCTCCCCCACCCCACCACCCCCGTCCCAGCGCCAACGCGGTCCAGGTGGGTTCGGATGCGGACGGACGATGCGCCTCAAAGAGGAAAATGGAACCGACCATCGGGACGTGGCCGTTCGCAGCCCAGCACCCCCTGGGTCCCGACCCGTCCTGCCTCCTCAGCTATTGCACGAGCTTTGAGATAAAGCCACCGACGGAGCGTCACCGCCGCGGGGCCCGAGTCACAAGCAGTCCCTGCACAGGGCCACCTGACCCTCGCGGTAATCGCGGCAGGGACAGAGGCGCCGGTACTTGGTGTTGTGCCCCGCGCAGCTGAAGAGCAGCGGCTCCTTCTGGAGGTAGCACTCGTGAACGCTCTCTGCCACCGCCGGGTAGAGATGGTTCATCTCGTACTCGGTGCTGTCGCAGGTGATGCTGAGCCTGGGAACAAAGAGAAAGGTGGGGAGGATGTGGTTCCAGGGTGAGGCTGCCAGGTGCTTCACTAAAGGGTTTTTGATGTCCAACGTGCCCTTCCCAGAGTGTTCCCAGTGCTAAGCCTTGGGGTGGATTTTTGCTGGGTGCCAGATCTGTAAGCACTGTGCTCGGAGCCCTCTGACTCCATGTCAAGCCCCAAACCCCATGCAATCATCCTGAAGATCACCCGAGCCTTGAGAGGAACGTGGACAGCTCCACTAAAACGTTATATTCTGTCCAGACCTAGAGGTCCACCTGCCCTACACGAACTTCCACGCTCAGATGCCATCCCATGGAAGTGCACCCAACTTCAGTGAGCATCCCAGTGTCCCCTGGATCAGCAAAATGGGGACACACACCCACAAAAACCCCCAGAAAAAGCAGGAGCTGCATCTGCTCTGTGCCTCCACAGCCCATCCATGGCTGCCCTGGCTCCAGGGATGGGGAGCACACAAGGAACACAAGCCCCAGCCCTAATTCATCCTATAAAGCTGTCACCAGGGCTCCAATCTCCTGCCTGGCCGGCATGATGAAAATGGTAATGTTGGCATCTTAATTGTCCACAGAGCAGCAAGGAGCCTGGTGGCAGATTTATACTCTATTAAAACTTCACCGCTGTGTGTTCAAAATGCAGTTTTTAGAGAGAAAGATGTAAAAAAGACAGAAAGGGAGAGTGCGTGCGGGAGGTGGAGAGAAGCGGGTTGGGGGCGGGATGGCGGCAAACACCGAAACCATCACTGCTTGTGGAAGCACAGAGCTGCTGGAGTAAGCACGGGGCTGCCGTGGGTGCAAGGGGCTTTAGGGACGAAGCACACGAGGACAAGGAGTGCGGGGCACACAGGGCCAAGCACCCAGCCCTGGGGATCAGGAGCCCCCTCCAGCAGCCCCCCCGAGGTGCCACCCACCGCCCCGCTGAGGACACACTCACTGCAGGAACACCTCCTTCTTGTTGAGGAACCTGAAGAAGGTGGGCTCGCACACCAGCCCGTGCTGGCGGCACGTCTCGGTGCAGGCATGCCGTCCCTCCGACAGCCACACCTGCAGCGAGTCCGTTGGCGGCCAGGAGTGGGGGTCCCGGCGAGCACTGGGGGACCACACCAGGTGGGTGGCATTGGGAGACAGGGCCAGCGGGCTCGGAGGGCTTTGCATAGCGGGGCTCTGGGCCTTGGCAGGAGGAGGAGGGGATGGCATGGCGCAGAAATCCTGGAAGGGAAGGGAATAGGTCAGTGCTCAAAGGGGAAGGGTGATGCGTAGGTGTGGGGCAGGTGGTTCCTCCCCAGCTTTCCTCCCCCATGGTAATAGGGACGGTGCCCGACCTGGTGCTGAATGTAGGCGTGGATCCGCTCCAGCATCCCCTCGCAGGTGTACTCGTAAGGCAGGTAAGGGTCCACCTGTGCAGGGAAAGAGCACAGCGCTGCAGTGAGAAGCAGGCAAGGCCTTGCCCTGCCCCAGCCCTGGCTGCAGCACCTTGAGGCACCGAAGCTGTTCTCCATCACAGGTTCCCCAGCACCTGCGCTCCCAAAACACAAACCCAGGGATGAGATGCATTTCCCACTATCAGTGTGTTTCCCATCCCTGGCCAACAGATGCTCCTGCCCTTCATCCACCATCAGGCAGAGAGACGTGGGGCGAAGTCATTCTGCTCTGCATGAACTGAATGAGTTCATCTCCCTTCCCCAAAAATAGCAAGCACCATGCGAGGGCACTGCGGGAATCAGACCCCTGTGGGGCCAGGAACTCAGCGGGGAATTCTTCATTCCACTTTGGAAGAAAGCCAGGAGTGCAAAAGCTCTGTGATGAACAATGGGTTTGAGAGGAAGAGGGTGAAGGGTTAAATGGGGTTCAACTCACCTACTGGTTAAAATGAAGTCACCTTGCTCCACACCCCAGTTTCCCAAGCAAGTCATTTCTGGAGGCATTTGCCCACCCCCATGAAGGTGCTGGTGGCCAACACAGGGCTGCAGGGACCACAAAGCAAACATATCCCCCACAGCCCCACGTTCCCACCTGCTATTTATGCAGAGCCAGCAGCACTCCAACAACCAGTGTATTTATAGTGTGGATTACGAAACACTGCTGCTCCTCATCCGCTCTTCCACATTGCACCTCCCTCCTGAGAGCTGCCCTTGTGTCCTGGTGTCAAAATCAGCTCCTCCAAAGCATCCCCAACCCAGCAGCATCCCCAGTCCCACATCTCTTCTATCCCCTGTGGTATTTTGGTGCAGGGATGGGCTGGGACGGTCCTTCCCCTCCACATCTCTGCAGAGCTTTATGCAAAGGATGGATGATAAGTAAAAAATACCCCAAAGGTAGTTCATCTGGAAAACACTGCTGCTTCTATTTTCTGCACCTCCAAAATAGCTGTCTCCTTTGAAGTACCTGTCAGAGCCAAGCTGCAAAGGCTCAGCCTGCCAACAAGATCCCTCTAAGCATCTCTCCACCATAAATATCCCACCTGAGATCTCAGCAAGGCTGGAAATTGCAGCTGCTCTGTCTCATTACAGGTGTGCAGCGTAATCGGTGCTGACACCATGACAGGCACTGACACTGCTCAGTTAACCGGGGCCAGGTCTTGTAGATTTGGGGCTGCAGTGCTCAGAGCAGTGGTGCTGGGGAGCTTTGCACGGGGTGATGCTCTGCCATTTTCTCACACAGGGATTTTGCAACCTTCTCCTGCACGCATCAGTTGGGAACGCAGGGACAGAGCAAAGCGTGAAGGTGCTTTGGGTTTTTTACAGACCCTACTGAGTATCCCAGAACTGCCTCCCTTGTTTTAAAGGAAAGGGAGAAAAAAAATCCCTAAGTAATAGGCAGAAAAATAATGCAATTGTCAGCCGCCCCCTGGCAGCAGGCTGGGAGCACTTGAACCAGCTATTTTCACTGTGATGTTTAATACACCACTCTTTCAAGCATAGGCTGAAATGTATAATTTTCCATTATATTCCTGTATGTTTGACTTTAATATAATGATGCCTTCTCCCTTCGCTACACCAGAATATTGGGTCTGTTAAATGGCTTGTGCTGGGACAAATGGAAAGAGCTGAAGGCTGAGAAATGGCTGTGCCTGGAAACCTCTCTGCCCCTCTCACTCTGACCTCTGGCAAAGAGCTGCAATTCATCACTGGCACAACACCAGGGGGTGGCATTCCACGCTCCTGAAAATGTCTAGCTGAGATTTGCCTTGAAGGTGCAAAGGCAAAGGTGCGTGGTAAAGGACTTTCAGTGGCGTGAGGAAAAAGGGGAGAGGGGAGAGGAGAAGGGGGAGAGGAGAAAGGGGGTGAGGAAAAGGGGGAGAGGAGAGGAAAAGGGAAAAAAAAAAAAGAGGGAAAAGGGAAAAAAGGGAAAAATGAAAAGGAAGAAAAGAAAGGAAGAGGAAAAGAGTAAGCCCAGCTTTAGGTCAGTTTTCAATTCCCAGTGTTTCCCAGCAAGGAGAAAAAATGCTTTGTTTCAGGTCAGACAATCTGTTTTGTTTGGTGAAGCAAAGGGAAATGCATCATTTCAGATAGAAGTTTCCCTAGCAGGGCATTTCCAAACAAAGACACGCAGATGGGAAACAAAAACACATTATTTCATTTCAGTAATGGTAAAATGCAACGTTTGGAGCGAAAGAAATAAATGGATGGTGATTATTCCAAAGGGGAGATTTGCCAAACAGTCTGAAAACACAACGCCTTGTTTTGCTTTAGGAAAAAAGGAGACAGAAAGCAGTTCCTCCCACCTGGCTGAGCACTGCAGCCTGTTCCCACCTCCCATCAGCTGTTCTTGTTTCCTGCTGTAACCAACAGTATTTTAAAGACAATATACCGAGGGACTCCTGAAGCCAAAGCCCATAATGGGGCTTTTAAAGCTATAAGGTAGGTCAGTTTTTAGACTTAATTGCCTTGACAGCATCTCTAATACAGCTATCTATGCTAAAAACAAAAACAAACAAAAGGCAGTTGCTGACACTTGCCCCACTCACTCCCTGCTCTGCTTGCAGAGGATATATAGATCATCATTAAAAACGCAAAGAGCAGAGGGCAGCAGAGGGCTTACCCCAGCGCACCTCTTGGTGCACAGCAGCAACTCCCTGCAGAGCTGTTACAGCACGCTGCTCTGGGTTGAATTCATTTGGGGTGAGTTTAGGCTCACATGTCCCAGTGCCCATGACAGGGGCATGGCCAGCAGCAGCAAGGCAACGGGGATCCTCCAAAACAAGGGACCTGGGTGGGCTTCCCTGCTCCATGGAGACATCATTCAATAAACCACAAAGCCATATTTTCAGCATAGGTGCCACACTGCAATGCAAAATGCCCAGAAAACCCCCCAAACCTGGCACCCCTGGGCTGGTGCCACGTTCTCTGTGCTGCTGCTTCCTCATCCCCACTCCCCCCCTCCTGTCATGGCTCAGCGACGTAAGAGATGTTAATTAAAGAAGGGAGGAAGGATGTGTTGTGACTGCACAACAACTGCATTTGTATGAGCAGCTGACGTGGGAACGGGGAGAAATCCGGAGACGACGGAGCTCATCAGACTGCAGCACAACTTCCTCAACCCTTTTTTTTTTTTTTTACCTTTCCTTTTTTAACAACAGCAGTCACAGCCAGGCACCTACCTGACCTCATCCACACTGGATCCACATCTCCACCCCAACAGCCAACATTGTCACCCCCAAAAACCTGCACTTTCCCACTACTCACTTCTCCATTTTCCTTTTTAATGCTTTTAGCAGCAGGGCAGCACTGGGTTTCTTTATTTCATTGTGCAAAGCCCAGCATCGCTGCCCCTGCTCTGCAGCAGCAGCCTGCTCAATGCCGGAGCATCTCCCAGGGCCAGATGGCATTGGTCACTGTCACAGCTACACGCTGTCAGCTGGCCCAGCAGCACGGCAGCAGGATGACATTAGCTGTCATTGAATTTTAACTGGGACCCCGTCATGTGGGTATGTAACAACAGGTGTCTTCACGAGCTGGCTGTGTTTGCTCTTTGTGGGCTCAGCATCGGTGGGGGTGACCTCAGCAAGCAGGGGACGGCCAAAGCAGTGTCCCCTCCACATTCCTCCCCAAAGCCAACCCATCTCTGCAGCTGTCATGGCCAGGGGATGGCTCATCCCAAATGCAGCAAAGCAGAGATGAGCACTGCTCTCACCTTGGCCCGGTGCAGAGGTTCATTTTGGGGAGCCCTTCTCACCTGGGTCCTCAGGATCGTTTTGATAGCAGCTTCAAACTCCTCGGAGTTATTGTAGTCAACAGTCCACACGTGTGGCTTCCCGATGAAATCCTCAGCATATGGGTGCTGGGAGGACACCTACAAGGCAGCATGGAGCTGTTGGTTTGCAGTCACTACTGTCTGGCACCCCAACCCCAGCAGCAGAGAGGAGCAGACTGCAGCAGCTCAGCTGCAGACACGTTTGGTACTGAACCACCGCACACCAACAAGTGCCCAAAAAGGATCACGCCTCCAAGCCCAGCTGCAGCCTCCAGATGGGGCTGTGAAACTCCTGCAGGTTGGGATGCACTGCTCCCAACTCCATCCCCACCTCTGTAATTCAGGTAACCATGACCTGAAACACACATGGCAAACCACCCGAAATGGCAAAGCTCTGTGGAAGTACCACGTCTCCCAGGTGCCAGTTCCAGAAATGACAGAAAATCCATTGCTGCTGAGGGCACAGAAGGGTTGAACAGAGGAGAAGGCAGTGCTGGAAGGTGCATCAGCCCAGCACTGCATCAGTACCCCACCACCCACCCCTCACTGGGCAGTTTGGGGGGAAATCACCCCTTTTTGGTAAACCTTTGATGCTGCTTTTCCAGTCTCACACTGCTAAAAGGCAGCTAGAGCCCTGGGGACCTGGTTTGGGGCAGGAGGAGAGAGGGTGCTGAGCTGTCTTGGAAGACACAGCAAAGCAGGAGAACCTGCTAGGAGCAGAGCCATGCATGCTTTTCCTTTTATCCCCTGCTCACTCTCATTTGTAGCAGTGACCATCTCCTCCCATCCTCCACAAGAACACCCCATGGCACTCCAGAACCCTGGGAGCGATCGGGGACAGTGTGACACAGCCCAGCTGAGCTCAGGGAACGAGCACTGCGCTGCATTATCCACTTCATTAATAATAAAAGAGGCAATTTTCTCAACCCTTTAACTTTTAAAGAGTTCTTGCTTCACTTAGATTGAATTCCCAGCAACTGGCAAGCCTGGGAGGGGTGTTGTACTCCTGCAGCACCGCTGAGGCCCCATATCCTCCTCATTTTACAAAATGCAATGGGCTGAGGGGGCTCAGGCTGCCAGCAGAACACCAGCCCCTATTCCAGGAGGGATGTGCACGGATCTGCACAGTGGGAAGGTAATGGGCACTGGATTCTGGTCTGGTCTATGGACAACCCAGCACCACTCTCCTCCACTGCCCATGGCAGTGCCCCTTGCATCCAGCAGATCTGTGTTGGGACGATACATTCGCATGCTGGGATTTGGAGAAAATCTCTCCACAAATCTCAGTTGGGTGCTTTCCCCCCCCCCCCCCTCCCCGCCGAGCACTTGCCTCTCTGGAGGTGGGCTTCCCGCGGAAGAACTCATGGTTGAGGGAGCTGTGTGGGGGGTTGAAGCGTGCCTGCAGGAACACACAGCCATTGGCGATGGCCTCCAGCGGGGCCGGACCCTCATAGGGGAACCCAAAGCCGATGAAGAGCTGTGGGGAGCAAACCCAGGCTGGTGATGTGAGCTGGAGATGCATTGATCCTCAGCCCCATAGGTGAGGCTCCAAATAACCCACCAGCATCCCCCAGCCCTATAGAAAAGGCTCCCAATGACCCAACAGCATTTCTCGTGCTGCCCTGTGCAGCGAGCCGCAACAGCACCTCCACGCAGCTCAACATCCCATAACTTGAACGTGTTCAGAACTACCCCACAACAGAGGGATGCTCGGCACCTCACAGCCCAGCAGGGTGCTCACAGCCATGGAAGCTGTGCTGCCCACCCACAGCTACCAGCATCACACCCACCCTGCACAAAGAAGCTCCCGTGCCCCCACAACGAGGGGAGCAGCCCACCTTCGCCTTCCTCAGCAGCTGCTGGAACTCGTGCTGTGGCAGCAGCCCGTGGTTCTTGACGAAGGCTGGAACTTCTGGCGGCCGTTGCGTCTCGTAGTACACGGTGCCGTGGATCTCCATGTACTTGTTGAGGATGGCCAGGAATTTCTCCTTGCCCTGCAGGAGGAAGCAGCACCGTGATGCCAACAGCAGGGCTGCAGATGGCTGGATTGCAGCAGGCGGAGTGCAAGGGGTTTGCAAAGCCAGGGCTTGTTAAGAGCCCCACATCCCACCTAACAGGTCCCTAGGATGCTCTTACTCACATTCAATCCTTCTGCCTGTTTTATTACCTGGAAAATCAAGGGGGTGATCTTTTTTTTTTTTTCCTATGAAGGCCTTTGCTCTCCAAAGCAGCCTTCCATTTTAACAATTCGTCTATTGCACTTTTTTATTATTATTATTGTTTTGCTTGGAAAAACACAAGGGGGCCACGCTTTGGATGCTGTATTTTCCATTTATTCTGGCCCCTATAGAGCAGACTGGGAGGGAAGGAGGAGGTATAAATGAGGAACTTGGGAGAACAGCACACACTGCCTTAAAGTGTCTCTGAATATCACATTTCTGTACTCAGCCACATATCCCTGACTTCTCTAAGGCTAACAGCCAAATCTGCTTTCAGAAGAGAGAAATCAAGCAGCATTCTTTGGTCAAGTGGAGCTGCAGGGTGCCATCGTGGCCAAGGGCATGCTAACACCCAAATGGGCACTGTTCTGACAGCAGTTCCCTAATGCAAAGGACTTGAGGAGATGAAAATAAAACTCTGCTGTGCATTGCTGGTGGGGAGAACCAACCCAAAGAGAAACCCCAATGCACAGCGTGGGGAAATGGGTCTAATTCATGAGTTCTGGCTAAAAGGAGCAAACAATTGCAGCACTAAGGTATGTGAATGTTCATTTCAGTGTCCTGAGTACCTCTCCAGATTGACCTAACCAAGCTGGAGTGCATCCTGGCCTACACATCTGGCAAGCACAGCACAGGCAGGACAGGCAGACCCTGTTCTCTGGGGGTGCTGAGCCCTCCAAAGAGGCAAACCTGAGGCTTTAATGCGATAAGCACAGCACCATACCTGCAGCTGGAGCATCGCCGTGGAGCACCAAGGGGAAAAAAAAGAAAAGGAAGTGTTAGCTGTTTCCTTTTGTGCCCTGGAAGGGCTTTGAATGAGAACAGGAGAATGAGAGCCAGCACCCAGAGCTGTCTGTGAACGGGACCAGGACGTGCTGGGAGCTCCGGTGCCCGCAGTCACACACCTTCCAGATGCTGGCCTCCTTCCCGTACACCACCGCCATGCTGCCCACTTTGTTGGACTTGATGCGCTGCCGCTCGGTCTGGTTGAGCTCCTCGGACACAAAGCCCATGAAGGAATTGTCTGGGGTGTGCGCTGCGGACACCAAGAACACACGGACACAGCTGGGACCATGGCTCCAGAGCTTGGAGGAGAAGCGATGTGAAACACCAGCAAAGTACCCGAACCCCCCATGATGGCCCCACTGCGTCCCCGTCCCAGTGCTTACGGAACATGGTCATGAACTGGGAGGGGTGCAGGTTCCAGTAGCCCCAGTTGGTGCGGAAGCCGCGCAGCGTGGCGTACTCCTCGTGGTTGTAGGCTGGCTCTGTCCCGAAGGTATCGATGACACGGACACGACACCTGCGAGGGGAGACAGGACCCCATCACATCCCCATGCCCTAAATGAGGAGATTCCCATTGCAGGGCTTCCATCCCTCCCCATGGTTTCCAGAACAAAACATCTCCTGAAGACTCGCTAATGTTTTTCCCAGTATCCCAGGACTGCTGAGGCAGGCATTACCAGCACGAGAGCGAGGAGAAAAGGGGAACATCAAACCAGAGAGGGAAAAAAAACAAGCTGAATGCGAGAGCAAATGCATTTATAATAAAAGCAATAACATTGCCTGTCATTTTTCCCTCTAATAAAATTGTGCAGGATAGTGGAAGAGATGGGAGAAAACGTAATAAATAGCAGGACTATCAGCACTAAATTAAATCGCATATTTTCCTGGCTGCTGATATACCAGGGGACGCTGACATTTGTCATGGTGCTGAAGGAGCCAACGCTGGGGCTCTGCCTCTTGCAGGCATGAAAGGCTCCTGCTGCCACGGCAGCGTGGCAACCTCTGCTGACCCGTTGTCCTTCGAGGTCATCAGGATCTGTCTTCACTTACTAATTTCGGAAGAGGAGAGCATGAGAAAGAAGTGGTGTGCTCACCTGTATTTCTTAAAGGAGAGCCCCATGTGCTGCTTCATCTGCTGGAGGCCGTGGTAGTCAGTGTAGATCAGGTCAAAAGGCAAAGGATTTGTCAAGGGGCAGTTTCCCCGTCCTGGAGGCACCCCTAAATTGCTGGAGAGAAGCAGGAGGCACCGATCAGCTCTTACCAACACATGCTCGTGTCCCTGACAGGTGCCCGGGAGGGGTCATCAGGAAGCCCCATGGCCTCACGCTGTCTTCGTGCCTTGAGGACACGAGGACAGCCTTGCCCCAAACATCTGTCCACAGGAAGAGCTCCCACATGAGCTGGGGTTCCTCCTGTGGTGTTTGTGGGGCACGGAGATCAGTTCTCCATTCCACCTGCCCATGGATGTTGAGCATATTTACTCACATTTCTGATTTTGTCCCAGGGAAGCTGTGGATGCCCCATCCCTGGAGGTGCCCATGGCCGGGTTAGATGAGGCAGCCTGACCTGGTGCCTCATCTTGTGGCTGGCAGTCCTGTCCATGGCACGAGGGTTGGAGCTGGGTGATCTTTGAGGTCCCTTCCAACCCAAGCCATCCTGTATTTCTATGATGATTCTGTGATTTTGTCCCATTAACACAATAAAGCCAAGACAGTCAGATAGTGGGGCTCATTCATTGCCTTTACCTGGGGTTCTCAGTCAGTTCCTTCAAATATCCCTTCTCAGCCCCTTTTCTCTTCTGCAGCGGATAAAGTGCATTATGAAAATCCAGATAAACTGCATTGACCACAATCTCTTTATCAAGATCATCAGTTACCTTGCCCCAACGTGCAGTGTGATTAATCTGGCATGATGCACGGCTGGTAAACCAGCAGCATGTCTCCTTCCCTTTTCAATTACCTCTGTGAACTGATGGATTGCTCTCCCCAAAGCTGTTCCATTAAGTGTACTACTGATGTCAGCCTGACAGCCCATCTGCTTGTCTGGACCACATTTCCTCCTTCTCAGGAAAAAAAAGAAATTGTGACACCTTCCAACTCCAGCAGGTTTCTCAAAAATCCTTGCTACATGTACTTGTGATTACAGCACAGCAGTTTGCTCAGAAATACAAATGGTCCATCGCTCCGTTTCAGTATTCCTGCATCTTTCTCCTTCTAGATGTGAGCTCCTCAATTACTGCACAACAGCAGCACAGAGAACCCAGATGTTGGCCTCGAGTTGTTGGCCTCAAGTTGTTGGCCCCATTTGTTGGGGCCCTGCCCATCTATCCTTATAGATATTTCCTCATTTCTTAGGAATAAAAGACCTCGGGGACAAGGACCTGAGGTTGGTGCAGAGGGAAGAACCCTCCTCCAGCCCCATCCCATTCTGGGACCAGCAGACCAAGGGTGATTCCAACCTCCCAAGTGTGACCCTGACTCCAGAACAAGCCACCATGGAACCACACCATGGAACCACAGTGCTGACCAAAGCCAGGGTTAGCACAGATTTTGAGTTTAAGGCAAAGAGCTGTGTCTGCAGCTGCTTCAGTGCTCCTGTCACGAGGAATATCAGCTCCGGGCAGAGCAGCCGGGTCAGCTGCAGGGGAAACAGGCTGCAGTTTTATCACTTTTATGGGCAATTTTACATGACACAGCAGATTGAGAAGATGGCAGGAATAGAAAGGCTCTCACCTCCGAGAGCTGCCTCGATGAGATAAACAGGGCAGCGAGGAGACCCAGGCCTCTGGGGGACGGAGGTGGCTACTCCCAATGGCAGCGAGTGGGAGAAGGGGAGATTTTAAGCCACTGAAGATGCCCAGGATGTTACAGAGATACACCAATAAACAGCACATTTGCTCACATACTCTTTTTTTCCTCAGGCACCAGCAACGTGCTCAGCCCTACCACATGCCACGTCTCCCTGGCTTGCTGCATCCCTCATGCTCCCAGCATCGAGGCAGGAGCAGTGTTTTTCAGGCAGAGCTTCTCTCTCTCCTGTTTACTTATCCTTCTTAAACACTTTTTAACCGCTGATTTTAATATTCTAATCATGCAAATCCAGTTTGCAGCTCCTGAGTGGTGGGATTTTTTTCCCCTTTCCTCCTTATTTAAACACTCTTTATTCAAGCTTTCATCATTTGCCAGTTAAGCCAACTAATTTTCTCCTAAGCCCAATTTCACTCATGGTTGGAGTGAGATTTCCGTGATTTTTCCCCGCACCGTGTCCTATTAACAGCACTTGAAATTATGCAGATCAAAATGACGAGCACAAATGCCTCTTTCTCACTGAGCATTTCTGAGAAATGCTCCACCCCAGCACCACACCTGGAGGAAACCCCCCCAGGTGGGACCTGCCTGCAGCCCACAGTGCTGCCCCCATCCCATCCCCACGTCTCAGCCCCACTCCCCCCACCCAGCTCTCCCCCAGTGCTGGCAGATGCGAGCCCAGCTCCTCTCTGCCAGCTGCCTCCACCAGCTGTGCCCACTCCAGGATAAATCTAGAGCAGCTTCTTGTCCTGCTATTTTCCCCTTGTAAATACTTGAATCCACCAAGGGGACGCATTCTCTTCCTGAGCGTGGGGCAGGCTCTCTGAATTCAGATGGCTGCAGGCTTATCTTTACATCCCATTGACCTATTTTCAAATTAACCCAACCTTTCCTTCAGGAGGGAATGGCCTTAACCTGTGCCCGGGGAGGTTCAAGTTGGATAATAGGAATAATTTCTCCTCTGAAAAAGTGGTGATGCACTGGCACAGGCTGCCCAGGGAGATGGGGGAGTCAGCATCCCTGGAGATGTTCGAGAGCCATGGAGATGTGGCACTGGTGGACGTGGTCAGTGGGGACAATGGGGCTGAGTTGATGGTTGGACTCAATGATGTTCTTGGTCTTTCCAACCATAATGATTCTATGATTCAGAATTCAACAAAACCCATCTAAATTCTGCAATGGTTAATAAGGTTATCATAACCTCTCCATGATTAAAGCAGAACTTTCAGCAGTGGCACCGAAGCCAGCCAGCCAGTCCTCATTTGGCTACAAAACAGACATATTTCACGAAGGAGTGCAATTTAACAGCTCAGTAATTCGCGCTAAATTATGCACCTTCCTCCCCTGCAGGATGAAGCCCTCCGAGGTGGTGGAGATCCCTCCCCATCTCTCCTCACCCTCATCCCCGCTCCTCGCCTGGCACATCTCCGAGCTGCATCTTGGAGCTGTTGGAATTAAAAGGGGTTAGCTGGAGTAGACTGGAGTTGACTGGAATTGACTTCATGGCTGGGAGAGGCTGGAGGGAGCGAGGGGGGACATGGTGACAGAGCTGGGCAGAGCTGAGCCCCAGGGATGCACTGAAGGTGCAGTGCCAAGCTAAATGAACCACGGGAATGACCTGCAGTTGGAAACACGCTGCCAATGAGAATGGCTCGTTGTGGTTGGAAATTCAGCAAAGAACAAAGAAAGGTCCCAGGAAAGGTGAAGAACTGCCTGGGCTAGGGAGCAGTAGGAGTTCTGGTGCTGGCAGTGCCTGGGCAGAGCCCGGGGCCTCCTGCTGTCCCAGCTCAACCACAGTACCCACAGCAAGGCCACTGCTGGCCATCTGTGCCATGCCAGCACTGTGTCTGCCAACTGGAGTGGGATGGTGATGCCTGGAGCCCAGGCTCTGCAGTGGCTTTCATGAGAACAGATGCAAGACAGAAAGATGGCTTTTATCTGCCAGAAAATAATTAGAAATGCCTTCAGCTGGACATCACGTTTCCATTCGAATGGCCCTTTTTGCAGCCTGAGTACACCTCGGCAGCAGAGGAAAGCGCAGGAAAATAGCAGCTCTAATTATGTGTACTGCAGGCAGCAAGAAGGGAGCGGCAGCTCCGGCTGCGGGATGTGGTTCTGGGGCTGAGCAAGGCCTCGTGCCATGTTGTGCCCCATGTGGGACACCCCTCGCCTGCACCCTGGAGCTCACAGCAGGGAGCGAGTGCATGGCTGGAATTAAATGCCTTGCCAAGGCCCATATTATGAGTCCAGGACTTGACACCAGAGCAATTAAGCTCCGAGAACACTTCGTAAAGCGCTGACCCCACGAAGCATCAAATCCCGTTTTCTTCGACTTTCTGTCCTGCCTTATGAGCAGTTAATTTCAAGGGGGCAATTTCAAAAGCACCTTTCAGCGCCTCCGAGATCGATGCTCCCCATCACTCCCAGCCTCCTCCCCAGCAGTCCCTAAATGCAGCCAGTGATGCTACGTGTCCACAGCCACCATCATCACATCCCATCCCATCACCAGCTGCATTTAGGATGGGGTGGGAGCCTGCCATGCCATGTCTGGAGGGGATCCAGGGAGGCAGAAGCTCTGCTCCCTGCACCCACGGGCTCATGGTGCAGTGGTGCTGCTCCTCTCGCTGGGAGCTGGGATACAGCCATGTTCTGGCATGGCTAACAAGTGCCCAGCAATGCCCATTACTGAGTAATCCCACATGTTGCCTCTTGCCTCACATCAGGAGGTGGCTAACAAATTCACAGAAGAGGATAAACACCTGCATGTTGTTCAGC
The DNA here is from genome assembly GCA_013399175.1 of Odontophorus gujanensis. Lineage (NCBI taxonomy): Eukaryota > Metazoa > Chordata > Aves > Galliformes > Odontophoridae > Odontophorus > Odontophorus gujanensis. Next base: position 156,006 of record VXAB01002728.1, on the reverse strand, counting down.
AGCTCTGGTAGGTCACCGCAGTGTCATTCACAGGTCTCGAATGAGTGGCTAAAAGCTGAAGCAGGAGGTGCTGTGTAATTCAACTCTCTGAGAACTGCTGAACTACGTGATCTGCCTGACCCAAATGCACCACAGCCCAGGAGGACAGACAGACAGGGAACGAGATGAGAACAGAAGGGTTAAGGGACGTGATGGGGACACACAGCAGCCAGGGTCTCACTGGGGCACTGCCCATCAAGGAAGGGAGCAATGCACTGGACTGGGGCAGTGCATCCACCTTCAGACCCAGCCCTCCAACCTCCGCTTTCCTGCACTGGGATTCCCTCTTCTTCCTTCTTTCCTGATGCCCAGCACTACAGGCCCAATCCTGACCACTGCCTCCGTGCACTGCTGCATTGCAATCAATATACACACTAATAATGAACAGCTGCTCGTAGGTAACTACTGGCTGAAGCATGCACACGCAAACCTTTTAGCAATCCCCTGCCAGTGATCAATACGTGAACAAAAATCAGCTCAGAAATGCGAAGAGACAAACCAGGAGAGAGGTTATTTCGTGCTGAATAATTCATGGGTAGCGGTGCAAGGCCATGCTGGGCAGGAGCATTTACAACTCCGAGCTGCAAAGCGAGCAAGGGTTGCCAAAGAGGAATGCACAAAATGCAGAATCAACATTTCACATTTCTGGAGCAGAGCATCTCCAAATCATGCTGCTGGCTGCAGGCTGAGCTGCTGATTGCATCCCCAGCTCTCTGCACACCCGCAGCAGCGAAGCCCCTGTCGGGCTTTGGCTAAGCATACGAGATTAACTGGTAGCACAGCTCGTTATTAACCACACTTGTTCAGCTAAGTCTCCTGCTTGCTCCCATAGCGTGAGGGCTTATCTCTGCTCTGCTCCCAGCCACGCTGCCCGACAGCAGGGACATTTCTGAAAGGTCAGCAATAAGGAGAAGGATGCGCCGGCACTGCTCAGCCCCCCCAGAAGGGGACTCTTCATCCCGCAGGGGGACAGGCCTTCCTCCAGACCCAGGGAGGATCAGGAGCCCCATCCCAGGGCAATGCAGGGGCTCCTTCCTCTCATTAAATGACCGCCGTAAGGCTCTCCATCAAAAAACACAAACGAGAGCCATGCAGCAGCAACAACAGCAACACCCTGCCAGCCATTAACTTTACCCATCCTCAAGCACAGGGACATTATTCAGCATGTCAGCTCAACCCAGCACGGGGCGCAGCACAGGGATGGCCGTGATGCATGCCTGCTCCTCTCTGAGAAGCTACACTAGGACCAGGATTATTTTTGTTTTGAGTTAAATAGTCAGGAGCTAATTCTGTTCATTATTTCTGAATGCTGCAGGGGCTGGGTTGGATTTTTTCATTGTGTTTTTTTTTTTTCTTTCTCTCCAGGATCGCTGTTTATTTCTCTCACTCCCTTTCCAGCACGGCTCATTATGAGGCAGAGCTGACTTAAGCATCACCCAAAATCTCAGTGGTCCACAGGGCGACTTCGGGCTGTTCTCCATTCCCATCTCACCCTCACTGGCGCTTTCATTGGCACCTACCCTCCAGCTCACATCCCCAGCAGCAGCTGAGGACAGCTCTGCTGGTGTCAACAGCACCAGCCCCACCATAACTCAGCCGCAGCATGCAGCAGAGCCCGGGTGTCTCAAACATAGTTACCATCTCCTCTGTACCTTTTCCACTGAATATTGGCCTCTCTCGGAGCCCACACAGGTGCTTAGGGTGGCTGGGTGCAGCCATCTGCTCGCAATCACTTTGCATCTCCCCATACAAAAGCATCCCAGCAATTAGGATTCCCACCCAGGTCACCCTGCATCCACTCCCCCACAAGGGAATGAGGGTTATTTCTGGCAGCCTTACTCTGACAGCCTTACTCAGCTGCCAAGCAGGAAGGGTGGGAGGAGAGGAAGGAAGGAAAGAGCACAGCCACCGCTCAAACAACACCAGGGAGGAGATGGGGGCTGAGCACCCGCTATGGCACTGACCTATGGGACACCTGTGTCCTGAGGCCATGTGTTCCTGTAGAGTATCACTGGAGAGCAGGGGGCAGAGGGGACATGGGGGATGCTGCATCCTGCCAGTGATGCACTAGTACTGCTCAGATCTAGAGCCAGGACTAAGGGACAAAGCCTTGCCCTGGGCTTTGCACCATGCAAAGCCTTGGTTTCATAGAACCCTAGGGCTGGGAGGGACCTGCAGCACCCACCTCTGCAGCTCCTTCAGTGAGACCGTCACCTTCAGGCTGTGTCCCAGCAGGAAAAGGGCAGCCAGAATGTCGGCCCACTGCACCATCTCACCCAGGGGCCCCCCCTTCAGCACCCGCGGGCTGAAGACGTCCCCTGACTCCTCTGTCAGGAAGCCGATGTGAATCAGGATCTGCAGAGAGAGGGACAACAAGCTGCTGACAGCCAAAAGTGACTGCTGGTCCCTTTCCACTTCTGCAGGCTGAAAATACTCAGGAAAACCACTCGGGTGTAAGGACAAGTGGTCTACGTCCAATTAGCAAAGATCCAATATTCAGAGGTTGGTCTGAATATTATCTTCAGACATGGTACATTTTCCCCATGCACTCTGGGGTCCTGTCCAGCTCCCAGCTGTGTCCCGAGACATGGCCATGGCCACCTCACTGGTAACACAGCCCCAACCTCACAGACCTGCTGCTCCCATTTCCCCATGTCCCCCTCCCCACACCAACCCCACCATCCAATTGTCCCCTACTTGTTTTTGGTCCCCTTGCCGCCCCTTCAACTTCTGCTCGAGGCGTCGGGCCGCCCGCAGCCACTGCTGGGCCAGGTGCCTGATCCTCTTCTTCATGAAGCTGAGGGACTCCTTGCCCGTGCCCACCAGCTCCAGTAAGGGGGCCAGGTGGCTGCGGAAAGCTGCCTGCAGGAATGAAGCAATGCAGATTGCTCTCAGGCATCACAGAATCACACAGCCATGAGGAGCGTTGAGTCTGACACAATGACCACCCAAAATCCAGCTCTAAGTCTGAGAGCGGTGTCCCAATGCTCCCTAAGCTCCAGCACCTTGGGGCAACATGCACTGCCCTGGGGAGCTGCTCCATGCCCTCTGCTGCAGGAACTTCTCCTAACATCCCATCTGGGTACTTGTAAGAAAATTGATGAGGATCCATTGGAAGAGGGGTGGTTTCACTTGGGAGTTTTCCAAACTGATGCCTCTCATGGCATCCCACGTGGGACAACACCCACACATGGCATCAGAATGGGCACTGGAGCTCTGCTGGCACCACTGCCTCGTGGACATCACAGCCCCAACCCCGTTGTTATCCCACGGACCCTACCTGGGCGCGGGGTGGCGGCGGAGGGGACGGTGCGGCCGTCTGGTTCCTCCAGGGCAGGGGAGGGCAGAACCACTCGACTTCACTGAGGTAGATGAGGAAGGAGCACTCGGTGCCATCCACGCCAAAAAATGCATAGCAGGGGTCGGAAGTCCACCTGGCCCTCATCCACTGCGAAGGAGCACAAACGGGGCTCATCCACACGCCCAGCACCCACGTCCAGAGCTGTCCCTGAGGGCGGTTCCAGGTGCAGAACAGCTGCTGACCGCAGCCCCCATCCCTCACCCCACAATCAGCCTGCAGTTAATTCAACAAATCTTGTCGGAGACAGGTGGCTGCGCCCGTTATGTAAAACACACCCATCACCCGGGCAGGAGATCGAATTATAGCCTTCAACAATTAAATTACATTCCAAATTTACTCCAATTGTGGATGGAAAGGATGCCCGGCGCTAGGGGACGAGGGAAATCCAGTGCCCCAGCGCTGCTTCTATACACCCTTCAGCATCCTTTCAGGGAGAATTAGCAAGGAGCTTGAAGCAGGAGTCTGGGAAGGGAGGGGAGAGGGGAAATGCTTTTAATTAGCCCATGTAAATATGCTCTCTGACAAAGAGATCACGCTGCAGGCTGCGTGCAGGTGTGGGGAGCACACGGTGTCAGCCAGGACATGGTGGCAGCGGCGGAGGTCCTCGTCACCGTAATGAGATGCACTCCTGTGCCACGCTGAGATTATTCCCCAGACACACAGCCGTGCTCCAGGTTTTTAAAGAAGATTTGACAGCGCTTTCTCCTCACAGTGCTTCTGTCATTAAACACAGAGAGGACGGGCGGGGAGAGGCAGCCTCACGGAGATGGTGAAGCTGCAGGTACCCAGCCCAGCCCCACACCTCCCCATGGCTTCATGGCATTCCTGGCACACGGGGAGCTCCAACTCACCTCCACCTTCCCAGCGCAGTCAGGGTACTTGGGGTCCCTGGGCACCTCGCACTGGTCCCTCCTGCTGTCCCCCACTGCAGAGAGATGATGCAGGTAGTGGGTGCCAACACAAGGGGCTTGAAGACCTGGGCACCTGAGGACAACACTCACTTTTTGCATTCATGAGGCTGTTCCGGAGAATCTGGTCTACTTTTATTGCGATGTCTGAGACGTTTTGAGCTATAGCTTGGATCCTCTCCATCAAACCGGCCGCGGGCTGGAACCTGGGGAGAAAGCAGAGAGACCCTGCAAACATCCCGAAAATCCAGGCTTGCAGAGCTGGGCTGTAACACAGGAGTGTATCGTCCAGCAGAGAGCATCAAAGAGTTCTGACTTTAAAACGGCATAAAACAGTTTCCTGCTATTTTTTGCAGCGTGCTCATAAACAGCAATACATCTCTGCATTTTACATCGGGAACTGCTAAATATGCTGGAGAAATCTGTTTGCGTTATTTCAGACGTGCTATGCTTGAAAATCCTCCACTGTGATTATTGGCCTTGCAGTGCACGCAGGAAGACACGGGGAGTTAAAAAAAGGAGGAAAAAAAAAACCACCAAAAATCCAGAAAAAGGATGGCAAAAATAGAGGCAGACAAAGAGAGCCCTGTGAACCACAAAATAACGATGCATGGATGGCCTGAAGTCCAACCCCACTGACAATGAGCAGACTTCTGCACCCAACAGTGAGGGCTATAGAGAGAGATAACAGGGACAGGGACACCAGCAGCAGAGCCCAAACTGGCACTGAGCTCCATGCCATGGCCCCGTAGAGCTCACGGGCACCATTTCAGCATGGTCAATGACCCAGCACCACTGGCTGCACGTGGAAGGTATCAAACCACCACTCACAATCAATTCCAGCTGGGTAAACAGCACCATGACCCTCCACACAGCTCATGGCACAGGCAGAGCAGCACAGCAAAGATACCTGATGTCAATTAAAACCTGGTGTCAGGTCTAAAAGGGCGAAGAATTCAATCCGTGGGCAGCGGTGCCACGCTCAACAAAGAGTGATTTCCACTTCCAATACTCGGCTTGCCATTTCCACTGCAAACGATGCCTTGATGAGCGCCGTTATCACAGCAAATAATTTCCCCTTCTGCAGCAGCTGGGTCATGGATTTTTCTTGCTGCTGCTGGGATCATTATAATACAAGGAGATGTCATAAGCGGTGAGCTGAAGCAAAAGGGCTACCTTGAATACTGCTGGCACAAAAATATGTGCTGATATCAGGTCCTTCCCTCTGAAGTTTTATGTTTGTTCTCCAGCAGATCACTGAACCTGAAGGCTGCGATTTAAAGTACCTCTGTCCTCAAGGCTAAAAAAATCCTGGGTTTATGAACCGATACTGCTCCGGCTGTTGATTTAAGGTCCATTCTCCAGCAGCAAGCAGCCCACATTTTTCCTCCCGGCATGGTTTATGACCATCTATACTCAACCTGCATACCTCCATGGGGAACCACATATCTGAGGCTTTTAAGAAATAATAAATGCAGAGGACACCATTGCCCCCAAGTAACTTTCAACCTTTTCCAGAGAAGAAAGCCCAGGTCTCCTGCCAGCTGCTGTAACAGGAAGATCCCTTGTGAGACCCTGGTAAAACACAGGCACAGAAATGACCCAAGACAAGCTTGGCTTGTGAGCAAGCACAGCTTCAGTCTGAGGGCTGAGCAAACTCTGAAAGCTCCTAAATCCCTCCTTTCTGCAGGTCTTAATCCTTCAGGAAGCAGCAGTCAGACCACTGTACATGACTTTAGGGACCAAGAAAAGGTTGGGATGGGCAGGATGGGAACTCAAGAATTAATGAATTTAGAGCAAACGAGGCCAACCTTCTGCTCAAACAGGACAGGGACATTGGCTTGGTGTAGATGTTCCTCATGTTTCTCCAGCACCCACAGCAATACAAGAGGATGGGAACCGCCAAGAATTCAGTCAATCCCAAAGGTCCCTATCATTGCAGGGGAGTTGGACTAGATGATCCCTTCCCACACAAATGATTCTTCAAAGGGTTGAAGGTCTCCATCCTATCTCAAACCATGGGATCACCCTGCATTGAGCACTGGCGTTGACAAACGCATTCACGTTAAATCAGGACAGCCACTCCAAAGCAAAGGCTTTCTCCAGGCTCAGCCTCACAGCCAGCATGCATCTTGCTGGCTCCCAAGATTTATCCCAGCATTTATGTCAGCCCGCCCGGCTCCTGTACGCTACAGCTGTTCCCCGAACACAAAGGCTTCAAGGCAGAGCCCTTTGATATTAAATGGGTGTTTGATCACGGCGTGCAAGCAGCACTTCTAGTTCTCTGGAACAAGACAGCCACGTCGCGTTCAGCTTCACACAAAGTGCAGAAGGTTCACCTAAGAGGAAACGAGAGCTGGAACAGTCTGGATCAAGAAGCAAAGGGAATATTTCATTCCCTTCAGCAGCTTTGGAGCTGAAACATCCAGCATGGTTCTTGGCATCTTTCATATGTTAAAAGGAAGAAATGATTGTAGGAAAGGCCCAAAATAGAGAGCCACGCTCCATCTTGCATCCCTTGCATGCTGACCACCTTCATTCCTCAAACCAGCTTTCTCCAGCACTTTGAGCAAGGGGTCCCACGTGCGAGGTGAAGGCTGCACCAGTGCTACAGGGCTGCAGCTCGAGCAGCACGTGTCACTGGACGCATTAATGAGACAACAAGGAGGTTAAGTAGAAGTTATATCAACTATCATTAAAGTGATTTGTCATTTGTCTTTTGACAAGGAAATAAGACAGTTAAAAGCAAAAGCTCAAATGCAAGAAGGTTTTCCTGGAGTTCATCAGAATCTGATGCCTTACTCCCAGGAACTGGAGAAGGACAAGGTGGGGGGTTCATTCTGCTAAAGGACAGCTGAGCAGGATGGGGAGATTGTTCATCATCCGAGAACATCACAGCAAAGCACAGCAGGACCTGGAGCTTGCCCCCAGCCAACCCCCTGCACAGGGCCCACTCTTCTTGCTGCTTTTCGACTGTTCCTATAGCGACCATATAAATGCCACCAAAATACACAGGGACTATGCCAGCATTGAAACTATAGTAAATTACTATAGGTTTTCTAGAACAAATTTTTCCCTGGGAACTTAAAACCATTTACTACAGCGAATAGAGTACTTTTACTCCTAACCATCAATATTGATTTCATCTTTATTATTTTCAGATTTATACTTCCCCACGTTGATTACGATTCAGATCACACTGTGGCTTATAATGCACTGTATACAGTATTCATCTCATTCCAAAAACCACTATTAAGACGAATCTTTCCCCACAGGCGGATCATTTGCCATATAAAACAGCCAGAGGTTGAGTTTTCCTTTCCTTTTTCATACGTTAATTTGTTCCCTTCGCTTTGCCTCTCGCCCTCAGCCCTGCTGCACCAACTCAGCCTCAGCCTGGTTATCCCTTTACAAAGCACCACGCTTTTATTGCCTTTTGCAAAAAGCAGCATTAGGAAAAGAGAAATCTCCTTCTATTTGTGCAACGATTCCTTAATACAAACCCTAAGCATATTTGTTTGCTCATCTTATGTTTCTTCTGATCGCTGTTGAAAGTGCCTGAGTTGGAGAGACTGATGCAGGTGAAGGCAAGCAGATGTTTGGGAGATCATACATCCACATCCCAGCACTCATACAGAGCCCCTCACCAGAGGGCTTTGCTTGCTCATGATGATGTCTGCTCTGCCATTTGCATCTTGATTGGAATCATTAAGGTTGGAAAAGACTTCTAGGACCACCCAGCCCAATCGCCCACCTACCACCAATGCTGCCCACGTCCCTCAGTGCCACATCTCCACGGTTCCTGAATATCTACAGGGACAGGGGCTCCACCACCCCCATGGGCAGCCCGTGGCACAAAGACATACAAGATTTTGTTGCCCCAAGACGTGAGGCACAGCAGCAACCCTTCACCCTTTGTGAATTCATATGGGGCAAACAAGCTGGGGAACACATGTCAGTGCAGCGCTCCGTGGGAGCTCATACAAAGCAAATATTGGATGTTGCAGGAGCAGAGCTGAGCTATGTCCAGCAAACTGCAGAAAGGAAACCATGCACGTGGCCAGCCCTGGCTGTCCAAATGACAGATCGAGTAATAAATACCGGGGCATTTTACACACTGAAGTATTTCAATTTATTTTATTTTCCATTTACGGCGGTTGATGTTTCTCACAAAAATGCATTTAAAGGGCCAGACCCTGAGCGAGCTGCAGCCCTTGAGAAGCCCCCCTCACTTCAGCAACGAATTGCATGAAAAATAAGATCCCTCGTTGAGAGCACTGAGCAAGTCACAGCCAGAATCACAGACCTGCTGGGTGCAACTGACACATGCTCCAACACATCAACCGGTTCCAGCCTCACACACACACAACTTGCACACTCTGACACAAGCAGAACTCGCCTGCAATCAAAATTATTGATTACAGTATTCTAAGAATGCTGTAAGATGCTGAGAGATCCTTCCCAAGCAGAACACGGGGCTGCAGCTGTAAGCTTTGTTTTCTTCCAACCACAGAATGGCTTGGGTTGGAAGAGACCTCAAAGAGCAACCAGTCCCAACTGCTAGACCAGGCACCAGATCAGGTTACCCACGGCCCCATCCAACCCAGCCTTGGGCACCTCCGAGGAGAGGTCATCCCTGACTCCCAGAGCAGAACAGAGCCCTAAGCACAGGCAGCAGTGACTTCTATTCCTGGGAACACGAAGGGCTATGGCTCAGTCATTTCAGAGTCCACTAATCTTTACGTGATCAGGGCATAAATCAGCTATGTGTGCCTCTATACCTGGGCAGTCTGATGCCTGCAGGTTGCCGGGAAGAGCCTTTGGTGAGCCCAGGAGGCTTCACCATTCTTCTGGAGAAGCTGTCCTCAAGTCAGCCCCAAAACACCCAGTTTTGTCCACACACTGTTCTCCGAGATCTGTGCTGTGGGCAATAATGCAGGATGAGCCCTATTCCCATGGGTGCTGAGGGCTCGCCAGCCACCCAAGCACAGCTCAAAGCCACCAGAAAAGCACTTGCTCTTCATGTGTTAAGTCATCAAACCACCCCTTCTTCAAAGTGAAGAGGCAGCCCCTGGAACATCACTGCTTTGGGGTGGAAAGGCCCAAAACCAGTAGAAAGCAAAGGCTGCTGAGGAAGCGACTGCAGCAAACCTGGAGGTGCTGGGGAAATGCAAGCACAGAAGTGATAAGAGCGAGGACCTGGGTGCTGCTGGGGGTCCCCACCATCAGCACTGGTGTCACCAAAGCTGCTCCTTAACGGCACCAAGTTGAGAATTGCAGGAGCCAGCTTGGCAGGACGAGGGAGCATCGGCCGCTCAGTGTCATACTGAGGCTTCTAATTTCCAGGGGAATACGGAGTCGTGTAACAATTATAAGAACAAATACTTGAAGTGCGTGGAAATTAACTGAGCCTCGGCAGTAATTAAGCCTGAAGATTAATCAGCCATTAGTAAATAACTGCCTACACGTGTTACCCAGTGTAACACGTTACCCAGGGCCAGTGGACAAGAGGGGCAGCAGAGCAGAGCCCAGCCCAGGACCCCATTGTCACCTCCCTCCTGGGGACAGCCCCAGCACCCAGACCTGGGTTCCTGCAAGCCCCCAACTCCTGTGAGTCCATCCATGGCTCCTCTATCCCCCGTCAGGTATCTTCCAGCTGAGCATCAGTACTTTCACCGCGTGCTAATATTTCCCCTGACCAGCAAACAGCTCTCCAGGAGGCTTCCGTAAGTACTTCTCATTTCCTGCCCTCTGATGATTTATGAGCGTTGCATTCAATTAACAGTGGTATTGATTTTCCTGCAGCTGACTGGCAGCCTGCTCGTGCTCATTGGGAAATTCATCGCTTACCTTCGTGCATGGGCAGGGAGCAGGAAGGGCTGGAAAAAGGCATTCAGCAAAATCCAGCAGACTCTGCTGCTTGTGGCCCCTCCCCCAGAGTAACAAACCAGGGGCCTTCCCAAAAAAAGCTTCAGTCACCTCATCTGAGGAGGATGTTAGACGCCTGAGTCTATCCAAAGCTGTCCCTAAAGCATTGCAGGGGGTGAATTTTATGCATCTGAGAGCATATAGACAGCACCTATGGAGCAAGAAGCAGAGCTTCAGGTGATTTTAACCACGAAAATCCCTGGAGTCACTTCCAGCTGTGTTGCTCCTGATAGCTGAGCAGCTTTCTGAGGCTGCTAATTAACTACATCTTGCTTATTTGAATTTCTCCATGCACTTTCTGGGTAGAAAGCCACCCCTGCAATACTGACATGGGGACAGAAGGAGCACGGAGCACACTGGGGGCTGTGCAGATGGGTGAAGATCTTAAGGTTTTTTCCAACTTCAATGATTCTATGATCCCATTTGAGGATCTTCTCCAGCCTCAGTGATCCTATGATTCTACAGACTTGAGGGTCTTTTCCAACATCAGTGATTCTGAGACCCCATAAAACACAGAGGGGCTTTGGCTCATTCCTACACAGGAGGTGCCCCCACCCCTGCTATTTTGGTGGAGATCCAACGCAGGGCAGGAGAGGCCCTGGTAAAGCAGGACAGACCCCTCTGCTGCTCAGGGAGAGCTGCAGGTGCCGTACTCCTGGCTGTGCTGAGCAAGGAAGGACACGACTGTGACAGCCGTGCTAACCAGAGAGGCTTTAAAGAATAAAATCCTTTTGAAATTATCACCCTTTAATTGTATTATCGTTTGCTGACGGCTTCAAGTCGGTCACTGGAGATCAAAGGAGGGTGTTTGCAAATGCTGCCGGGACCATCAGCCTCAATGCAGTGCCTTCATCTCCACAGACGCAGAACCCAAATTCAGCCTTAACATGGTCTGGATGACAACTCAGGCAAATGACTGTATGGTACCAATGGGTCCACACAGCCCACAGCTTGCTGGAGATGCTCGGGGTATGGGACTGCTTCCAAGTGGTGTTTGCAGCATCACACAGCCTCACTTGTTTGTGCTCGGGTTCATCTCGCTGCTTTTGCTGTTTGGGATGCTCTCAAGGGGAAATGTCTGAGGAGCGAAAGGTGATGAGCTGGAAGAAGTTGATCCTGCCAAGGAATACGCTGCTCCTGAAATTCAAGGGATCTGCAATTTCAGCCACTCAGTGCCATCTCAGCGCAGCTACAAAATCCAGAGGCTGCTTCCATGTGCTCCGTGCTCTGCAGTCCATCTGAGGCTCAGCAGGATCAGACTCTCTCAGTCCAACTGTTGAAAGTTCAGAGCCACAGACAGGGCACCAAGGGCCACGAGTTCCTTTGAGAAGCCCAAGACCCCCGTAGGACAAGCAGCTCCTTGGGGCTGCTGCCTCCCAGTGTGAGTTTTCCATGCAAGGCGACTGCTGCCAGCTCACATAAACGCTTTTAAGTTCATCACTGATGTACAGAAATCATTGCAACCTGGAATTAATGGTTCTTTTAATGAGAAATTGGCCCAGAACATCACCAAATGAGAGCGAGCGCCTTGCAGTCTAGCAGCCACATCCCTTCCTCCCCAGGATTACTGCTGGTGCGTGCGGCTAACACGCAGCCCTGCAACAATAAAATCCCCAGCACCTGCCATTACAGAAGCAAATTATATTTTTCAGTGGTTAAAATTACATTACTTAAAAGGCAAAGCCATGCACTCCCAGGCTTCCTGCACAGCTTTAATTCGTGTGTGCACTCAGTTCGGCGCAGCGCAGCCTTTAATTACAGGCTCTCTTACTCTATTTTCCATTGTAGGCACAGAAGAGGCTCATAAGAAAAGCACTGGGGAGAGGGATGGAAGTGATCATGGGAACAGGATGGTGCAGAAACCCTCAGTTGTGGGTGACCCTTGGGTACACCCACTGGGTCACCCACAACTCCATCTGAGTAAAATCAACAGCACCAGGTGGAAGATGGGGACCAACAAGGCTGGGATTTCCCAGCCCCACTCCAAGGTTCTGGGCACAGCAACCCCCCTGCAAGCCCCCCAGGTTCATGATTTTGGGGACAGCAGCGTTGCATGGGAGCACTGATGCTTCCAACTGACCTGTCCAGAGGGAAGCGTGCCTCATCCCCTTTGTGGAAATCAGTGCCGTTCTCCAGCCTGGCCAGGATGTCCATCCTCTTCATCAGCAGCTCCAGCATGTCACTCATCCGCCGCAGCACTCCTCGGGACTCCAGCGCACCCATCACTGTGGGCACAGAGAGCAAGTGGGACACGGTCACAGCTGGGCAGCTTAGCCCCAAAGCTGCCCTCACTGCGCTCCCCAGCCCTGGACACGGTGCTTCAGGGGCTGCACAGTGCCCTGCTCTCATGGCTTTGCAGCCCCACACCCACCATCCTGCCCAAGGTGCAGAGCTCAGACCAGATCTGGCTGTGGGCAGTAGGTCCCTGTTTGTTTACTGCAGCTCAGCCAGCTCCCAGCAGGGCAGCCCAGGATACCAGCCTCATTTCACACTGCTGGCACAGCATGGGTTGTTGTTGTACGGGCAGCTGAGTTTCCTGAGCCCCATACCTGCAGCATGCAGGGCCCTGGTTTGATCTTCAGCCCCTGGTTTGATCTTCAGCCCTATGCCAAGCAGCCCGGAGCCAAGCAATGGAAAATAAAGCTCCTGTTTCATCTCAGCGCCATTCATTTCATGTTAGTAATAACTTAATCAGTGCATAATCCCCCAAACTTCTCTCATTTTGCTTATCTCTGCCATTCCACTCAGATGTGCTTTGCAAAGGGCAGCACACATTGCAGTTACAAAGCAGCAGGGGATGAGCAAGCAGCACGGGGACACACGGACACCTCATGGCACTGGGAATGGGGCACCTCCGGGGCAGCACAAACTATGTTCATGGCAAGAAGTCAGGGACTTCTATTTGAAACTTTGGATGGCTGAGCTGCTGGCCAGGACACAGGAGCCCCATTTGTCTATCCCAGCACCCAAGCTGGGGTGCAGCCCTCTGGGCAGGACATGAGCTCCAGCCTTCCCCGTTAAGGAGCAGAACTGCTATCACAGGTGCAATTAAAAGATGCTGCAGGGGACAAAAGCAGAAATTTGGCTGCTGAAGTTTGATTTGCACTGGCCAAGGGCATCTCCAATACAGTGCCAACAAAAACGTAACAGCTGTGAGAAGAGCTTAAGCCAGAAAATATATCGGGAACCCAGAGCCACACTGTGCTGCTGGGAAGGGGTGAGGACGGAGCCTGGAAAGGGAGTGATGATTTACAGCCACCGAGCCGGGCTGCTGCCCCAGTTTGCAGCCAGACTGCATCCGTTTAATTAAGGATGCTTGTTTAGTGGCTCTGCTCATTTGAAATTCAAATAGCTGCTCGAAAAGCCCTGGCACAGAAGCAGCTCTGCCCCTTATTAAAGCACAGAACCTGGAAAAGCCCTTCCCAAGGGGCACTCACATCCTCAGGGGCTCACCATGGAGAATTCCCACATCCTTCCTCTGCATCCCAATGTTCCCTCTTCCATATCCCAGCTCTCCTTCCCTAGCATCCCAGTGGTGCTGCTGGGGAGTGGAGTTCTCCTTCCAGGCAACACATCCCCTACCCAAAAGCAGTGGTCCCAGTGCATGCCTCCCCACCCATACCCTCCCCTGCCTCTCAGGGATAGAGTCAAAGCTTTTCCTCACCAACCCCTCTCTTTTTCTGCTGTTGGCCTTTTTGTTGTTGTTGTTCCAGGAGCTTAAGGAGGATAACAAGAACAATCTGACATTTTTGGCAACGATTATTACATCTCTTGGAAAGTGTGCCTCATTAAAACCCAAAAGCAAGGAGGAAAAGTGCTGAAGCGACTCTTTTAAACACGCAGGAGTTGGGATGGATTCGTTAACCTGTGGCGGAGTGCTGCATCTGGGGGGAGATGTGCAGCCCCAGAAGGGGATCTGCAGCCTTTAAACCATGATGAAGAGCATGGCAGGAGGCAGGAGAACCTAAAACTCATCTCAGCAGCACAAAACATGGAAGAACAAGCCTTGCAAGCAACTTTTCTTGCAAAAAAAACAAAAAAAAAAAAGCAAAATACAAAAGGGGAAATATTCTAATTACCCCTGATAATCAGCTGTGATGGGAAAGAAAACACAAGGAAAACTGCTCAACAGATTAATTGGAGTTTGCCAAAGTATGACAGCTCCTGACAGCTTTCTGAGCGGCAGGCACTCTTTAAAGGCAATCACCAAACCTGACAGAGGTTTTCATAGCGGCACTATGAAATAATGATTGCAATCAATCATATCTTACTGGATTTCGTGAGACATGCTGGTAAACACAGCGAAGGGAGGAGAATTATTTATGGTGCTTCAGAAGAGCATACAGCTAAGTAATTGGATGAAATCAGGGGAGAAAAAGAAAGCATCCCCTCAGGGCGACGGCTATTGGAAGAAAAAAGAGTTTCTCCGCAGAAGCAGTGGAACAGTCAACAGTCAACGTGCTGGGATGTGGATGGAAGAAAAAAGCATTTCTCTGGAGACCTGATGGAACAGCTGATGTGTTGAGATGTGGATGGGTCCCATCCCAACCGTGCTGGGGAAATTGAGGCCCAGTCCCAGCCCATCTCTCTGGAGTGAAGGCATCCCCCTGGCACTGAGAATGCTGTTGGGCAATATATCCTTGCTGTTCGTAGCACGGCTGATTTGTTGTGGATTTTTTTCCCTCCTTCTCAGACATAAGTCACATCCCTGCCTGGCTGTCTCACTACAGCTGAACGCTCCGCTACAAGCAGGGAATTTGCTCAGCGATGCTGAGATATTACTTACATCCACTGAAAATACCAGCGGAATTAATTTCAATCTAAAGCATCGTTTGCTCAGCTTTGTTTCTTTCCTTTAAAGGACAACTGGAGGCTACTTAAACTCCTCAAAAGGACAAGGTGGATGGCAGGAAGGAGCAGCTGCTCCCCGGGCTGCTCAGCCGAGCCCAACCTTCAGCTTCGCACCATCCCGAGGGCCGCAGGGATGGAGATGCGCTGGGGCGATCGGCGCTGCCCTGGGATGGGCACTGACCCTGGTGCTGATCTGAAAGCCCGAGCCCACCGAGGCGATCCCGCACACTTCTATTTACTGTCGCTATTAATTTTGGTTCCTGATAGCCCTGACACGTAATCCATGACAAACACAGCACAGAAATTCTGCGCTAATTGGCACCAAGTGAGCCCCAGGGCAGACCTGAGCCTGCGGGGATGGCCACCCCGCATCTGCAGCCCTGGGGAGGGACACTGTCATAGAGCAGCTTAAGTTGGAAGGGAACTTGTAGATCATCTAGTCTGGTGTTGAGAGAATCTTCAGCAGGGAGTGCAGTAATACAACAAGGGGTAATGGCTTGCAACTAAACGAGGGGAATTTCAGATTACAGCCCAGAGAAGCTGTGGGTGCCCCATCCCTGGAGGTGCCCAAGGTCAGGTTGGATGGACTTTGGACAACCTGGTCTATGGGCAGCGGTCCTGCCCACAGCAGGGGTTGGATCTGGGTGGGCTGTAAGGCCTCCTTCAACCCAACCATTCTGCAATCCCTTCATCTCCCACCCTGGCCAGACCCTTCGAGTTGCCAACACGATGATGCCCTGGCCATCACTGCCATCTGCAAACCCACTAACATCATCTAAGCTATGCAGAGGAAAACATAGACCAGTTCAACCAGTGTGAAAAGCACAAGGAGCCACACAACAACATTTGTGCCAACCACAGAGAGTTCAGCAGCCCTGCTCCAGCCAACAGTCAGCAGGGAACTGGCTGCCCCACAATCAGCGAATTAAGCATCCTGAAGTCAGCGGGGGAGAGCTGATGAAGGAGATGATATTGGCTGGGCTGCACACAATTTACCCCCCTGGATTCATCCATCCCTTTGCCCACTGAAGTGCAATCAGCACTAACTGCACAGTGCTGGGATCGTTTACTCTGACAAAGAGCAGGGGAAGTCCAGGTACTGCCACCTGCTCACCCCTGTACCCCAACACCACTGCACAGGGTTGTGTGCATCTCCATGCTCCGTATTTCTGAACAAATAAGGAAGGGCAGAAAGACAAGCAAAACAGAGAGACATTTATAGACAGCAGACATTGCTGCATCAGTGTGCAGAGCCACCCCCCACACCACCACCACCACCCAATTTTTATTACCTTTTCCCCACGCATACATCTAAAGGGACAGAGACCTGGGGGCAACAGGAACAGTCCAGAAGTGCTGCCCCAAGTGGCACACCACAGGGGAAGTGAGAATGTGGGGAGCCAAGCCAGATGCTGACTTTGCAGCTAGGACCCCAGTGGGGAAAAATCACTTTCAGAGGCTGCTCTGCTTCCCACTGTGCTTTATTTTCCCAGGAACCCACTGCCTCCCATGCGCACGGTGAATTTTGATTTAGGTGTGAAAGGGGTAATAAAAGCCCCGAGAGCCATTAGCATTCCTCCCGGCCATGGCAGGCTGTTTGCTCATCACAGGTTGATGGAAATGCCGTTTGAGTTCCTTGCGAGCTATGGAAAATCAATTAATTGATTTAATCATCCCCTGGGAGCCACTGCTGATGGAGATAACGGAGCGCTGGGGGTCAGCAGGACGCTGCACCCTGACATCATGGGGATGGGGCAGGAGGGGCTGTGGTGCTCCACTCACACCATCGTTCCCACTCCTTCCCAAGCAGATGGATGTCCTCGTTTCCCTTTGTCTATGGCACACATTTCCCTGCCTGGAAGAGCAATTTAGTCAGGAGTTATAAAGTTTTACACCTCCACTTTAAAATCCCTTTGCAGAAGTGATGTGGGGACCTGTGCAGTGCATGCACTCATCGAAAGGATGGGACTGCTCCAACACCGAAGCACCCAGCAGGTTGTGGCCACGGGAGAACAGCACCAAGCAGCACCCACGGGGACACCACATGCAGAGGAGATGCTTTTAACCCAGCACCACTTCTCCATCCAATCCCAGTGCCCGCAGCAGCACAGCCAGCAGCACCCACACCCACCAGCACCACTTTAACCAATAACTAATGAAGCCTCCCCGTACTCAGCAGCAAGAGCAGCGTAAGTGATTACTGCTGCCTCATGCAGCTGCTTCAAAGAGCCCCTGGGGCATCCGAGCATCTGTTGGGAACGGCAGGGAGCAGAGCTGGGGGGATACAAAGCCCAGACAGAAAAACCAAGCTGAGGGGACATGCAGAACCCGCTGGGGACACGTGCCATGCAGCAGCCTTGGTGCCAACAGCACCCACCACGGGGGGCTGGCCAGTCACAGCCACACAGCTCTGGGGGATGTCGGATGGAAAAGTCTTCTGCTGCCTTTCGAGGGAGCTCTGAATAGGAAACATCTGAATGCAGGTCACGGTGCTGTGACAGCAGTGCTGTCCCCGTCACCCGGTGCCGCCGGGGCGAGACGCGGGTGCTCCAGCAGCACATCCTGACAAGGAACTTACACACCACGACACTGCTCAGCAAACGGCATCAACAACATCCAACACAACAACAGCAGCCCTGGAGAGAATCGCAGCTGGCTCGGAAAGGAGCTGGCAGTAATTTGTTTGCACTGCAGGACCTGCCCAGCTCCGTCCCACACTCCGCGGTGTGCCCTCCATCGCTATGGGGTTACACAAGGCTTTGCAACTGGTTTTCACACTGCCTTCAGTGTGCATTAAGGCAGTGAGTATGGTTTCCTGAAGGCAAAGGGGGCCTGAGCCCCCCCTGCATCACAAATCCATGTGTCACACCCCCAGGGTGCAGCCCGGGCATTTACTCCCAGGGTGTTCTGCAGTCAGAGACCTGGACAGGTGGGATACAACACGCTGGTCAAGATGCTTCAGGATATTCTGCTGGTCCCAAGCCAAGCTCCTGCCAAATGAACTCCATTTCTGCCTGAAGGAATGAGAGCAGAAGTTACCCTTCCCAAGACAGAGGGATAACACGTCAGACAGCAGGATGCCAGGACAGACACGTCTGTGTTCATCTACCTCTCGACAGAGCCGAGCTGTCCCCTCCTGGCTGTCCACCCCTACTGTAGCTATGTGCAGAGGGTCAGGGCCACACGCAGACCTTCCCCCCACGTCCTCCTCCTCCCTCCAGGCACAGCCAACTGCAGGGTAGCACAGCGCAGGTACTCGAGCTCTCTCTGATCATTAGTGATGCTGAGTTTGACCTTTCTGTATCTGCTGTGAGAACAAACAACGCTATCTGGCCACGCTAACCCAGCTGGGATGCACCATAGCAGATAGAAAGCCACCAGAAGTGGGAGCGAGAGCAAAGGACCCCTCTGAGGGGATCGTGGCAGCTCTAACATTTCTGTTTGGTCTCTTTGCTCCACTCCTCGGGGAGCCATTGAAGGCACTGAACTAACACAAGATCCTGGCGTTTCACGGCGCTGCGACTCTGGAACAGCAAAGATATCCTACAAAACCCTGAACAACCTTCAGCATTGCCTTCTGCAGCTCAGCTCCTCCTCCTCTGCCCCCTCCACGAGAATTCCTCCTCCTGAGAGACAGAAACCACACACACCAAAGGACTCAGCTGTGCTGCACAGCCCCAGACAATCCCTCTCTGCACTTCTGTGCTCATCAGTGGAAGAAATTGCTTTAAGCAGGTGAGATTTTAGGAACTCAGCAAGGAACAGCCACAGGAGAAGCACAGCAAAACACAAAGAGAATTGCTCTGGGCAGAGCAGGGAAGGATTTCTGCCAGGTGATGGTCAGTGCCATGGCCAACACAATTTGTGGTGGCTGCTGGACTTCTCCCTCTTGTGCCCCAGCGCAATAAATCAGAGCCATCTGGCAGCCTGGGACAGCAGCACTGTCATGCACCTGCATGCATCAGAGCCCCACTGACCCATCCCCTGCAGCCCCAAGGAGATCAGACCCCAAAACGTCTCTCAGCAACCTGGGATGGGGGCAGCAGCCCCACAGGGACTCTCACTGTTTGCTGTCCCCCATTAAAGATCTCAGTGCTTTTCTAAGATCAGAGCCCTGCCCCAAACCAGCCCTACCCTAGCACTAAAACAAATCAAAGATATTTGGGAGGGATAAAAGCATTTTAAGTCCAAAAGAGGAGATGATGTGAGGGCACAGACAGCTGAACCTCTCGAGTGTAGAGCTGCTCCCAACACTTCTCCCACATGGAGAACTCACAGTCCTCCCTGCTCACTTTTGCCAATCTGGATTTTTGCTTGTAGAACAAACTCTCCCGGTGACCATACCAAAACAAAGGAACCTCTGTGTTTATTTGGCAGCAGGATTAGGATAAAATACCACACATTCCTCGAGGTTTTTATTTATCTATAAGAAACAAAGCCTCTGCTGCATCAAATCACCGAGCAGAGAACCCATCTGAGGAACAATTTCTGGCACACGCTGAGAGATTGGGCTCGGGAGAGTCTCCTAGGAGGAGATTCACATATAAAAATAAAATTAAAACCGGGATTAACTTCCAGGCTGTGACATTATCCATTTCGCCTTTTCATGCTCCTGCCTTCTATCCATCTTCATTTTGGTTCTGATTGGCTGCTTGCATGGCTCAGATGCTGAGAAAGCTCTGGGCAAGGCTGTGGCATTTCCATAAGCTCTCCTCAGAGCACATTTTGGGTAAATGCACATTGGGTCAAAAGCAGAGTTGGGATTGCAGCACCCGAGGGTCAGAGGAAGCAGGAATAGCCCCAGTGTGGCTTTGAAACCAGCACCGCAAGAAACAGTCACCACTTAGCCACAGCCAACAGGATTTCTCCCACGTGAATCACCTGGGGGTGCAGGGCACCCCAACAGTGCAGTGTTGGCAGCCCCACGTGCACTTGATGGGATGCACAGAAGGGAGACACTGCAGCTCCAAGACAAGGAGGTCTGCAGGGAGAACCCCGCAAGCAGAGCCTCGCTGACCTCAAACTCCACCTGCTACATTAGTGAGGCAGCTCACACCCAGAGCAGATGGGAAAGGATGCTGCCAGCTTGCACTAAAAAATTAATTAGTTAATAATGAACGATGCTCAAAGGGAGCCATTAAACCCAATGCATCAATGAGCCCCTTGCTCAGGTAGCACACAGAGGACCTTGCACGCTCAGAGCCTGTCCCATGACACACAGATCTGAGTGTGCACCCAGCAGCCCTGAGCCCGTCCGGCTCCGTGTAAATGCTGGCCTTCTTCCCACAATTACTGATATCAGCAGCTAATCAGCCCAGCCAAATTAACGTGCTCCTTTGAGCTCATCTTCAGACCAGCACCGTGCACTTAACTGCAACGATAACAACCAGTGATATTTCTTGGGTTTCCTTGGGATCCACAACACGTGTTAATTAAATGCCCATTCGTTATTCAAATTGATCTACTGAGATGTCACAGCCCTAAGAAGAAGTGAACCCATCCGTGTTCCCCTCACCCCATCCAATGGGAACTCAGTGCTCCCCTGGCACAGCTCAGTGTCCCTTCATGGGGACAGCAGATTGGGGTCTGCCCCAAGCAGAGCGCAGTTGGAACTCCAACCCAGGCACCCAGATGTGCTTTGCATGGACCCTTCCCACCTCACCGGGCTTCAAACCCCATTTTTCCCAGTGGCACTGGTGAGGTTGGACAGTGTGCACCATCCCTCCCAGTTTCTGGAGGTGGGTGATCTGTTTTCCTCCCCATCCCCAGGAGCTACCACCTCTCAGACAATGCTTGGCAGGGACATCAGACAGCTCTCACCCAAAGTCAACCCTGTACATGCCTTGAGGTCTGGGTCCCACTTTGCTTTTGGGGTTTCTTGCCCCCCATGAGCCCTCTTGTCCCAGATGCTGTGATAGACAACGAGCAGATCAAATCTTCCCAAGCAAAAGACACAGCAGCAGCCAAATCTGCAGCAATTCATCTGGAAGCAATAACTCGTTCTGAAAATCCATCTGATGAACTAAAAAAAAATGGATTTAGTCTGAATTTCTGAGCTTACTAACACAGCAGTACTTGCCTTAGTCAGTGCTACAAACCAGAGGGGCTCGAGAAATTAGGAGAAGAAATGAGATCCAGCCCCAGGACTGTGCTGGTGAATGCAAAGACACCAAAGGCAGGAGGCAGCAGACTCAGATTTGGGTTAAATAGACAAATAGATAGAAGGATAGGGAAAAGTATTCCCACTCCAGCATCCAGAAAGGTGACATTGGCCTTTTGCTGTTGCTTTGCCCCAGCTTCATAGAGTCCTTTGGGGTGGACCCAGGGATTTCTGCAGGTTTCTGGAAGCCTTGGCTGCTGCTGTCTGTGCCATGCAGTGACACATCCCTCGGGGTGGGATGTTCTGCATTCCCAGCTCAGCTGGACCACAGGCAGGCTGTGAGGCCATGGAGACATGCTTACCTTCAGTTCGGATGGTGAAGGGCGAGTCCCCCAGGCGCTTGGCAGAGAACTGCCCTCCCAGCGACGTCATCAAGAAGCACAGGGTGAAAAATCCAATGCCCAGCACGAATATCCTGCAGGGAGGAAAGCAAAGCCATAAAGAGGGGTGCAGAGCTGTCTCTCGCTTCCAACCATGGCCTTATTGAATGGCAGGAGCTCCGAGATGCTCCTGCCCAACCCCTGGAAGCTAAATGGTGGGCTTCACCCCAGAACACCTTTTGAAGTCGCTGCTCGCAGGGTCTGGGTGGGAAAGCTCAGCCAGAGCAGGCTGCAGGAACCACTCAGCAAACAATATTCATTTTCCTTTTGAGAAAGCCTGGGGAAAACAGAAACCTCATACCTTCCCACTCCTCAGGAGCTAAAAAATATAAAATAAAAACAATAATAACGATTATATATATACATATATATATATATATATCCTTTTGGTCACCCCATAACCAGGTTGCCAGTGTTTCCATTGCGTCCAGCTTTGGGGGCCTGCATGAATTTGTCCCTCTGGGGACAAGTGTGCAAGCAGGACACATGCTGTGTTCAGGGCCAGCAGGGGGAAGAGCCCAGAGCCTGACCCAGGTGGCCCCTTACCATGGGATTGGAAAGCCTCCCCATCAGAGAGCCCTCTGAACAGCCATGGCTGCAGTACCACCTCTTCTCTAAGAGATAAAATCAGTTTTTGTTGAAAGGGTTCATCTTCAACCAACCACATCCCATGGCCACGGGGAGCTGATGGCCCCATCTAGATGCTTGCTGGCATTTCTGCCTCTCAGCACCTCTGGCCCAAAGAGAAGCAGCCTACCAAGAACAGGATCCAGCACCTCTGGTTTCAAGGTAACAACATCATCTGCAGGGCACAGGAGTGGCACACACACACTGCCACCCAGCACTGCATCTGTCTTTGGAGGTAACACAGCTCCCTGCCTTACAGCACTCACCTGCTGGCCCCAGGGGAGCAGTTGCTGCCCCGTGCAGTGTGTGCCATCTCCAGTCCCTGCTCCGTGGCCATGGGGAGCAGAGGCTGTGGTCCTGCAGCCTTTGATACTGAGTGCCTCCAGCAACACTCCCAATCCCCTTCAGAGACCTGCAGCCAGGCACAGGGAGAGCTGATCCCTCCAACAGAGGTAGAACTGTCTGAAATCCTGCCTGAACTCCAGGGATCTCATCTTTCTGAATGAGCCTGCCCCAGGGGATGGGAAGCAGTTTAACCAAGTGCTTGGCTCATCCAGACTTGCATCCCTAACAGCTCATCCATGGCAAATGCTGCTGAGCTCGTGTGGATGACCGTGGACCTCAACCCCTCCAATTCAGACCTTGCACATGGGTTTTTCCGGGGAGTTTCTGGCTCAGCTTGGGCAGGGATGTGGCTGAGCAACACCAAAAGATATGGGAATCCCACAATCTACTTAAGGCAGGGGAAATTTGGGGACCCTGAGCACATACCATTCCCCCTTCCTATTACCTTGCCCAATGTCCAGCCCCATTGGGTCTGAAAGAGGTAATGGAGTGGGGCAAAGCCAGGCCATGAGTGAGGGTTCCCCCTGGGCACAGCCCACCCACTGCCCCCTCCCCAGGGTATGCAAAGAAGCATTCATCATCCAGGGGATGGCTGCTTAAATCCTCACAGCTGATCCCCTCCCCTTGTGTCTTCACCATTACACAAGACCATGTTTGTGCATTTTAATCCTCACAATTATAACCTGGCAAGGAGTGGTGTTTAAACTCTGGGAAGAAAGAGAGAAAAGGAAGCAAGAGAGGAAGAGAAAGACTGGGAGATCTGTGCTCCAGTATCTCATTAGGAGACAAAATTTGCTTGATTTTGACTGGATTACAGAGAGAGCATGGAAGGTCCAAGAAGAGGGATCAAATCCTGACTGAATTAACGTTCCTAGGACAGAAGTAGACCCAGATCAGCAGTACACCTGACAGCCCAGCTCTTCTACCTTAATGGGTAGAAATTCCTTTGTCCAGAGAATGAATGCCATGAAGGAGGTATAACAAGGGCTCAGATCTTCCAGATTGCCCATCGGATGGGCTGGGACTTCCATTCCCCAAATTATGTCTCATTTGCTGAATGCCACAGTGCTCCATGGACTATAAAATAGCATCTACCCCACACGCTGCCTTTGCCTGTCACCAGCATCACCTCCAGTTCATCACCACGGTGCTCTGACTGTGTGGGTTCTGCTGCCAGGTCCCTCTGCACACCCCATGGGAAATCCATGCCCAAATCCCCAAAGCAAACACCCGGCGCTGCCGAGACCAAAGCAAGAGCCATCCCCGGGCAGCCCCACCACCTGCTCACACCTTCACTTGCTCTCTGCCCTTTTCCACTTGCTGCAGGCACTTCCGCAGCCCGGGGCTTTTCGCGTCGCTTTGTTAAGCGTGTCTGAAGTGTGATTAACGACGTGTTTTGGTGCAAGGGGTCAGGTTTCCCGTTTGCTGCTTGCTGATGGCACCGCTGCCAGGAGTCCACGCCGAGCAGGGATCGCGCTACAGATCACAGCTGAGCAGCCAGAAACAAGCACCCGAATGACGAGAGCTGTCCCAGTTGCCACCATGCCAGCACGTCTTACTGGTCTGCACTGGTTGGAGAGCAGAAGACAGCCCAGGGCTGCACAGATAGGACCACACAGTGCTGTGCTCTGCACACCAGGATCCCTGCTCCAGGAGCCAAGCCCACAGCGCTGAGCACGGGAAGAGGGATGTTCAGCCAAGTCCCCTCCACCTGGGGACTTCAGACTCACCTGGGAAAGCAAACAGCCGCTGCACGTGTCCTCCCCACCTCCCACTGCTGGTCCCCTTCCCACGTTTGCACGCTCACAGCCTCGAAGCTCTGTCCCTTTCCCTCTCTGACCCTGAGCTCAGACCCACGGGGACCCCCACGCCCCCGCCGTGACCTTGGCCGTGTCCCATAGCCCCGGGCTCCCCACGCTGCTGCCGTGGGATCCAGCCACGGGAAGGGTTCTGTGCAGGCGGTGCAGAGCCATACATCTCCAAAGACGAACGCGAGCAAACGGCACAAGCACAGCCCCGTGCCCACAACCTGCAGCGGGGGCCGAGCAAAAAAGGCAGAGG
>VXAB01002728.1:93497-130829 GCA_013399175.1 Odontophorus gujanensis | reverse complement strand
CCGAATTTCGGTGGCACTGTGGCGGGGTTGGTCGCGGGCTGCGGATGCTCCGAGGGGAGCATGGATTTATGGGGGGAGGGGGATGCGCATCACTCCAGGTGAAGGATCGCAGCCCCAGGGATGGGGAGCAGGGCGGTGCAGGTAGCAGGGTCCCCCCGCAGCCAGGCTGGAGCTGGGTGCTCTTTGGTTTCGGGATTACAAGGAACCAGGTGAGCCCCATTCCTAGGGAAGAGGGCTGTCTGGAGTCACGCTCTGACAGCATCACCCTGGGGCTGTGCTGCCCCATCGAGCTGTTTTCTTTCTGGGGTCTCACGATGGTATCCCACAATGCTGCTTCCCACCCAGGCCGAGACAGGGCAGCATCCTGGGCAGACAGAGAAGGGCCATGGGAGCTGAGGCAGGAGAAGCAGCTGCTGAGCTCAGCAGAGGTCCTCCCAGCTCATGCGGAGGGGAGGGGACAAAGGTGACAAGCACAAAAACCATTCCAGCACTTTGGGATTAAGGGATGCACGCAGAGCCCATGGGTGCCTTCCTCCAGCCCCCAGCAGCACGGACCCCGGGCACTGACTCCTACCTGATGACCTACATCGGGGTTGATTTAAGTCAGCAGTGCTCCAGGTAGTGAATGCTGCAACAGCAGCCAGCACAGTGAGCTCGCAGACAGAAGACAGCTGGAAATTCTCCATGAAACAGCACTTTTCTGCCAAGGAGAAATGAGGAGAAAAAAAAATAACCAAGAAAACAAACATCCACCCAAGGCTTCCTGATGGAGTTTTGTGAACGCAAAAGGATTTTTGTGTTCATCCACACTTTTATGTGGACAGGGAAAGAGCCACACGAGTGCTGAGCAGGGTGAGGCAGGTGGACAGATGCATATTTGCAGACAGAGCGGATCAGGGCAGCAGCCAGCTCTGCCCAAGTGAAGGCAGCTCTGCAACACCCCAACAAGGACACCCCAAAGCCATTCCCATGGGCATCGGGTGGGAGCAGGCACTGCAGCTCCTGTTGGGTGCACAAGTCCATATAAGTGAGGTGTGGTTGGGTGCATATTGCTTACTCCTGTCCTGGAGAAGCATCTGGTTTTCCTAACCTAGCCTTAGGGAAAGGAGGGAAGGAGCGGAGTAATAAGGGCACCACGGGGTCCTGCTGCCCCATCTCCTTTTCCACTCCCTCCATCCCCCTGCAGGAGGCATTTTCTTCTAATCCAGGCTGTGAAAACACCTGCAAAACCCACATTTTCCCCAGTCAGCACGAGAGCACTGCTCCAGAGGGGCCCTCAGCTCAGGGCTCTGCTCAGAGTGCTGCTGCTGGAATCCTTCCTAATGCCCCTAAATGCACAACGTGAAGCGGTCAATGGAGCGGTCACATCAGCGCCTCCTGTGTGCCAGGAGTGGCTGCGAGGAAAGCAGCATTCCTCCCCGAGGGTGCAGGGCAGGGGGTTGGGATGGTTTGCTGCAAGCAAAGCTGGCTGAAATCAGAACTCTGGTCCTGCAATCCTTGTGTACCAAGCTTTTATTCTGGCTCCAGCCAGTGTGTTAAATGGCTGCCAGTGCAGGATGGGAACGTGGCACCCTTTGCCTGAGGGGAGCGCAGCAGCAGCAGATCCCTTCCCTCTGCTGCTGCCTGAAACAAAAGCTTAATTAATGACAGCCCACTGTCTGCTTGGAGTGATAAATCTAAAACCCGAGAATGGTAATAATGCAGTGAATCATCTTCTGTGGAGGCTGAGGAGCAATGGCCCCGAAAAATCAATATGCTGAAGTTCTATGTACGCAGACACGTGTAGGTTTGTTATTATTTTGAATTATATGAGTTTGACAGCAGCAGGGAAAGGAGAAGACTGGCTCAGCAGCCGTGGACTTTCTGCTCCCACCCAGCACCCCTCCAACTGGTTGCACAGAGAGGTGGTGGTGCCCCATCCCTGCAGACAGCCATGGTCAGGGCATGGGCTGTGAGCACTGATGGAGCTGTGGGTGTCCCTGCTCAGTGCAGGGGTGACACCAGATGGCCTTTGGGGTCCCTTCCACCTCCAACCATCCCATGCTTCAATGATTCAGCTCTGCCAAGACCTGTGTCCATATTTCTTCTCCCCAGCCTGTTGGGTCTTCAATGGTCGCAGCAGAGGATTGAGGCGAGCCACCGAGCTGTAATGCATGGTGACAAGACACTTGTCTCAAGTTCTCCCCCTGCACAATTTTGCCCTTGAGATAGGGAATATAATGTGATTGCAGGAGCTGTGGAGCCCAAACGCTGTGGGTGATAAGATCACTTATCTCAGTAGCTTCTCCATCCCCCTCAAGCAGTGTGGCTGAGGACAAGGATCTCCTTATTGGTCTCTAACAGCTCAGCCTCAATTACTGCTCTATGCCTGAAGTCTGAGGATGGGGAAAACCCAGCTCCTGGAAAGCCTGGAGCCCCACTGCAAGCTTACATCCTAAAGCTGCTGAAAGGTGAATGAGAGTCAGGGAGGGACGATGCCAACGGGACATCCATCCCAGCACCCATGTGGGGACCCACAGCCCGGTCAGAACAAAGCACAGCACCCCACAGCTCCCTTCAGTATGAGGTAAATTCAGTACGACCCTGCACGGGGAACCTGGAACACTCCCACCATTGACAGCTCTTCAGCACAGTCCTCCCCATCCATTAGCTGCTAATGCACCCAGAGCTTAGAAAAGCAGAGGGAAGGATTGCTCCTTGGCTCCCCACAGGATTATGGGTTTTGAGAGGAGAAGGGAAGCTGAATTTCCCTTATTCCTCTTGGAGAAGGGAATTAGCTCATTTCTTTTACGGTGTTAATTACCAACAGCATTGACTTCAGCTTGACCAAAGGGAAAAATAAGAAAAGGTGAAAGGAAGACCCCCACCAGCAGTCACTTCCTGACCGCTCTGCTGCAAAGGAGAATGCCCAAGAGGAAACAAAAACAGGAATTAAATTTAGAAAGGGAGGTGCACAGCGGAACCCCAAGTGGCTTAGCCTGCAGATGGGAGCCACATATCTCCATTCCCCACAAACCATCCCATTCCATGATTTCCCTCTCCTGATGAAGCCCCAGCAGGACCAGGCCCCATGCAGGGCTTTCTGCTCTCTCGTTTTTGGCAAGAAGAAACTGAGCCCAACCCACACTGGGGCCCCTGGGTGGCCTCACTGCAGCACACCTCACACTCCTGCTGCACTTCCCCCTGCCCTGAGCCCTCCTGCACCCCACGAGCTGTGCAGAGCTCCCTCTCAGGGGCTGGCAGAGAAATGACCATTCAGAGCAATGGGGATCCCCATTCCTGGCACAGGGCATCCAGAATCACTCAGCAAATCACCCAATGACCAATGTGGATTGTGAAGCAGCAATGGTGAAGCCCCAGGCACAAGGCTGGAATCGGGCAGTGAGACAAACGAACCTACAAACCCTGAGACACTGAAACCTGAATGAAGAAAAACGTTCACTTTTCACATCCAACGAGCGGAGATCATTCTAGATTTTTATGATGATGATTTTAGAAGGGAAATAAGCATATTTCAATCCAGCCAAGAGTGAAATTGAGTTTAACAACAAAGCCATTTCTATTAGTAGAGACCCAGGGGGAAAAAATAATAATAAAGTAAAATTCAGATGAACAGAAAACTCAGAGAGACAGAGAAATGCACCAGACGATGTGAGATGGGGAGCTCCAAGTGGCTTTGCCTTGCAGCTGCCCACCTGAGCTGTAAGAGCTGCCCCATTGCTGTGCTCACTGTGCTCGGCCGTGGCGTACCGTGTCGGTGCGATGCTGAAGGGCTTTGTGCCCCTTTGCTCCCCGTACTGAGTGCTTCCAGGCTCGAGGTTGCTGGGTTAAAAATTGAGAGAAGAGGCAGCAGCTCCACGAGGACCGATGGATCCGCAGCAGGAGCAGCAGCCAGCCCTCCATTCGCCCCCCAACACCTGCAATGAAGTCTCCTGCAATCAGCGCTTTGTCTCCTTGATACTAGTAAATAATTCAAGCAAACTCCTCTGTTTTTTTCGCTTTTGTTTTCATTTTAATTAATCCACATAGAATTTGGCCCTCCAAACGTAATCACAGCAGCACAGGAACAGCAGGTAGAGAATCTCATTACCCAGCTTACCAGCCAGATCCTATAGCCATTATTAATAGAGACTTCACCGCGTGAGGAATTAATAAAACCTGATGGCAAGGGGGGAGGGAAATGCTTCTCCTGAAGCATGTCACTCCCTGCCTTGTCCCAGGCAGACAGCAATGCTGGGGGTACTGTGTTCCATGGAGCTCCATCACGCTCCCTACAGCACTTTCTGGGCTCCCCATCCCCTCCAAGCCCAGTGGTGTCACCTCCCCATGGCCACCATACCATGCATGGGCTGGGGAAAGCCTCAGGAGCCAAAGCAAGGTGAGATCAGGACAGACATCCCCATGAGTCAGTGCTGCTGGTGGGATGCAGTGCCTCAACACACGTCCTCGTGGCACAGTGTCCATCCCCACCCTTCAGCACACCATTCAACTGTCACCACTGCTGTCACCTTTGGTGGCTTTGCAGAGGTAGAGCACCCCAAGGTCTCATCCCAAGAGTGACACAGTTGGGATCAGTGCCATCCCCACACCCCAGTGCTCAGCTCTTGCTCCTGTGCTGCACTGAGGTGTAGTTCATGGAATCATTAAGGTCAGAAAAGACCTCCGAGCTCATCTAATCCAATCATCAACCCATCAGCACTCTCTGGACACAAATAAGTGAGGACGTACACAAAAGCAGCAGTCACTGGCATCTGGAAGAAGGAGTATGGTGTTAGGACCTCCTCCCAGACAACCGGTTGCTGTTGTGCTGGACCAGAGAGTGTGCTGCAATGAATATTCCCAAAGATGCCCAAGAAATTGGCAGCTGGCCTGGGGAAAATGTCCCAGGGCCCATACTGTGCACTGCAGGGGGACCCTGGGGGAACTGGCATGCTCAGGCCTCAGATTTCTGCAGGACTGTAGGGGCTCTTGTCAGGCTGCCAGGTGTTGTAGAAGGAAGACAGGGGACCCCCATCCTGTCCTAGAGAATGGTGCCACCAGTCCCCTCTCTTAGCAATCCCCGGGTTCGCTTCAGCTCAGCGCTTTTTTTTTGCCTTCATCAGCCACACTTAGGCAAACAGCAGTACATCAATAAGCAGCTCTAATTAGAGGTGCTAATAGCGCTGGGAGCTTGGGGAAGGAGCAGCAAGGCGGGAGGGAGAGTGCTTTGCAGGCTGAGGAGGAGCAGGAGATGCAGCACGCCCAGGATTTTCCTGCTCTAAATGCAGGGAGCTGCTCATGCCCAGCACAGGGACAACCGAGCTGCAGGAGCCCACGTGAAATTGCCGAGGAAATATCCCCCGTGCTGATTATCTTGAATAATTTATGCAAATGTTATTATGCATTCATACTTTATGGAAGCCTTGCCAAGCCGTGATCCTGCTTGCTCACAAGTCCTTTCCAGAAAGATCTCCAGCTCTAAGAGTGGGGACACAAAGGGTGCAGGCTGCACCTCGGGGACCTCAGCTCCCTGCAGCATGGAGCAGCAGTGGGGCAGCCACGTCCTTGGGGCACCTGATCCTACAAAACCAGGCTGCACAGCCCCACGCAGGGAGCCAGGTATGGCACAAGTCCTGCGGCACCATCCCCTCTGCCCAACACAGTGATGCCAAGCACAGCAAGTGGACAGGATTCCCTCTGCACCATGCAACTTCCCAGCACCATGCACTCTGATTTTGGGGTGGCAGAGGCAGCACCCTCACCTGCTGCAGTCTCCATCACTGTATCCCTGGAAACTGGAGCTGGAAGGAAGCGGCATGGCTCCCTCTGCAAGAAGGGGGGAGAAGAGCAGTACAGCTCCCTGCTCCAGGGATGGAGATGGACACTGTTCCTCCATCACCCCACACGGAGTGCTCCTCCCAGGGGATCACTGAGGCTGTCAAGGAATAAAGGGAGTGAAGGGAATACTTGAGGAGCTGCTCAGGCTGTGCTGGAAGAGGACACGCACTGCTGGCCAGCAGAGTGGGTGCACAAGCAAGGATACTGGGCTCTGGAGAGCCTCGTGGTTCCAGCATCCCCGTGCCCTGCACCCCGTGGGGTCACTCCACACCCCGGGAAGGCCACCAGCACTGCACATCCCCACCGCCACGCTCCGATTTGCATTTTTATTTCTTTGCCTTTGGAGGCGTGCCAGGAAAGGCTCACCCAGGCCAGGCTGCCTGTGCCTCCAGTGATTGCAAATGTTTTAATTACAGAGCCTTGCCGAGCACGGAGGCCTGAAACTCGAGCTCCAGCGAGGCGCAGCGGGGAGATGGAAACACACGGGCTGAGCCACACTCTGGTGTGCTGCTCAGAGCCTCGTTTATCACTCACCAACCACACAGGCACCGTGAACCCACCGGCTCCAGGCAGGGAGCGAGCAATAACCCCTCGTGGACTGGTATTTGTCAGGCTTAGACCTAAAAGATGAAGCAGCATCACACGGCTTGGGGATGCAAAGGCAAGCATCAGCCTGGGGACTCAGCACTGGGCTTCCTCCGGGAGCTTGCATCACTATCAGTTAGCACAGCACTGGTGATTTATTAGGAGAGCTGCTATCTGTGACAGCTGCGAGCCGTAAGGCTGTAGGAGCAGCATCTGCTCCAGCAGGGAGGGGCTGCAAACAGCATGGGGTGATTTATGGGGGGAAAGCTGTTGTTTCAGCACAGGGCATGACCTTCCTGGGCATGAGTGCTCCCGCTGAGAGCTGCCACTGAGCATGAAGGGTGATGAGCAGTGTGCTGAGGGATGGGGCACCTCTCTGCAGCCGGGACACGATGCCCACTGCTGGGATTGCCACCTCTGCATGAGGCCACTGAGCCCCACAGGGCTGGCAGGTGCTCCCTGAGTAGGACACAGAGCAAAACATTCAGAAAGTGCCTTTGGTTAAGGGCCGTAGGGATGCTGCCCATGCACTGGGAAGCCTCAGCATCCTCCTGTCCCAGCCACAAAGCTGCACGTGGGGCTCCTCCAGGCAGGAAAAAAAAAAACAAACATGTCTTTTTAAACATTTTCTAAGGAAGCAGTTCCTTCTTTAAAGTCGTTTTTAATGTTTTGTCTGGAGCCCAATGTGTTGCACCCAAATGCAAGGATGGGGGATAAAACAACAAATCTATTAAAAATGATGAAAGGCACCTTGACGGTGTCCCTTTAATGTAATTAAAAACCTATTTAAAGGCGTGCCAAATGTTTACTAATTAAACCAGCACTTCATTCTGTAGACATAATTAAAAAAAAAAAAAAGTAATTGTGATACTTTTAACAAATCCAGGGCTTTTAAAGAAATAATTACTTGAGCAAAATGAGCTGCTAAATTAAACCACTCTTTACCCGCTGTTACTTTTCCTCTTTTCATAGAATTGCTAAGGTTGGAAAAGAGCTCTGAGATCACCCAGCCCAAGCATCCACCTACTGCCAGCACTGCCCACGTCCCTTCCATGACCACCACACCTCTGCAGGCAGTGACTCCAGCACCACCTCTGTGGGCAACCTGTGCCTGACGCTGCTCCACGTGGCTCTTCCAGGAGCACAGTGCCACTGATCCGAGCTGACACCAACCCAAAACAAGCGGTGGTGAAGGCACAGCGGCGGCCGAGCATCTGTGCCAGCTCTGCACTGTCAGCTCCGGTAGCAGCAGATGGAGAGTCCGATGGCATGTGCTGATAATAGATGAGGATGCTCATCTTTGATCTTGACTTTCTCCTCGTTAGCTGATTTCTGGAGGGGCACTGCGGGGAGGTGTTACATGAGATTTATTAACAAGATGAACCACGACGCCGGCAAAAGCTGCTTCGTGCACAGATATAAATCCACATCCCTGCCTGAATGCACTCAGCACCTTTCCCCTGCAGGAGGCTTGAGCAGATTTGCCCACTCCCTCTCTTTGGACTGGTGCTGCCATCCAGCCATGTCTGAAATGCATTTATGTGACAACAGGAGCAAATGTAAGCACCTTAAAAGCAAGGCACCCAGGGCAGACTCTCCCTGTGGGGAGCAGGGAGTCCTGCAGCAGGGGACCCAAAAATACCTCAGTAGGGTCATGGATTATTCTAGTGCCCATGAGCTTTAGGAAGCTGGGTCTGTCTGAAAGGTCAGCACCTCTTCTGGGCTCTGGGGTGGCCACCTTAAAATCCAGGGAATCCAGATGTTGCACTGAGGGTCATGGTTTAGTGGGAAATACTGGTGACAGGTGGATGGTTGGACTGGATGATCCTAGAGCTCTTTTCCAATTCTGGGGATTCTGTGATTCAAAAATAACCACATGCAGTGGTTATCTTGGCCACAAGTCACAGGTGGGGAAGCTGAGATCTGCTTGAAGTCATTCTTCCAAGACCAGCCAAGGAGCTGGGATGGAGGCACGGAGCTCAGAGCTGAGCTCAGAGCTGCACCTCCTCTGCCCCACCCATGGCACGAGGTGACGCTGTTGCACTGAGTGATGCTGCAGGGTGACATCCCTGAGCCCACTTCACAGACCCACACCATCACGATCCTCCAGAGGAAAGGCTTTTCTTAGCAGCTCAAAGCACCACCTCTAAAACAATCAACAGCATGCTGCATATTTAATCTCGTGCTTCACTACAAGCTGAATAAATTGTCTTTCCTCTTAATCAACAGCAGCAGCACACGGCACCGCAGTGCCAGGCACTGCCCACTCCCAGCAGTCACACGAGCTGCCCTCTGGGATGCAGAAGCACGACCTGTTCTCCCCTCTCCACCTGCACGTGGGGCATTTGAAGCAAACAAGGCCCCGAGCCAAGGGAGGACAGCACTGGGGGCTGCTCCTGTGTCTGCCTGCAGACTTGAGGATGATCAATGGTTCAGCATCTGAGCAGCAATTCATCTCAGCTGGCTGAGTGCCACCTCGGAGCCGGGATGCAGCACAGCCACTGCTTGGCCCAGCCAATTTCCTGTGCTGATGCTTCACCCACGGCCCTGGAGGGAGAGACCCATTAATTACAGAGGCTGGAATTGTCTTGCTGCTAGATAAGGGGGGGGCAAACACCGGTCAGCAGCCAGACGTGCCTGGTGGTGCAATATCCTGGCAGCAAATGCAGATACCAACCAGGCCTGGCAGGGCATGGCAGGGCAGTGGCACACTCCCACTCCACCTCACTGCTCAGAGCCTTGCAGCCGAGCCCTCAGCTCTGCAGAAGTTGCTACAGAGAAGGAAAAAGAAAAAAAAAAAGAAACAACCAATAATGAAATGATGTCAGCTCCCAGCCCAAACTTTTTCTTTATTTTTAATGCATTTCAAGAATCTGCTGGCTGGTAACCCTGAGTTACAAGGTAGGCTGCTTGGCAAGGAGCTGACCTGTGCTGTGTGGAATTGAAAGGCAGCTGCTGGCAGCAAGGAGCACAAAAGGGCACCTCCTAGGGTACACTGACATCCCAGAGAGGGATACGGATGGGTGGGTGGGATGGCAGCACTGGAGATGTGTGCACAGTGGCCAAGCTGGGAGCAATGACTCCGATTGCGTCTCCCCACGGGATGCCATCACCGTGGGCACATCACTTGGTTGCAGTTTTCCAGGAAGGGGTTTACTGGCAGCAGAAAATCAACTATTTCACAGCAATGCTTTCCAGTAGGAAGCACCGAGCACTCTCTACATCTAAGTACTATTGACATTTTAAGTCTTTAATTCCACCAGAGACGAAACAACTTCATTTGAGAGTTTGTCGATGACCCAAGAACACCATCGTTCTTCCTAAACACAGCCTGTCATTAGAATATTGACCATCAAACTGCACTTCCAGCTGCTCAGAATGCAGCAGGGTGCTCCAGCACAGCCTAAGCCTGCAGGGTAAGGAGGTCCCCGTGAGCATCTGCTGCTCCCTTCAGTTGCTGGCCCCTTTCCCCTGAAGCCCAGCGAGCACCTCCATCAGTGACAGCACGATGTGCATCTCTCTCACCTCATTTTG
The DNA here is from genome assembly GCA_013399175.1 of Odontophorus gujanensis. Classification (NCBI taxonomy): domain Eukaryota; kingdom Metazoa; phylum Chordata; class Aves; order Galliformes; family Odontophoridae; genus Odontophorus; species Odontophorus gujanensis. Next base: position 120,893 of record VXAB01002728.1, on the reverse strand, counting down.
TGATGCACAAAGCACACTTTGAGCACGACGCTCCCAAGGGCTGCAGGCTTCAGGTCCCCATCCCCGGTGCTCCGTTTGTTTACTGCAGAACACAAGAAGTGTTTTTTACTGCCGAGCAAACTTTTAAATCCAATTGCTTTCAGCGTGAAATGAAGCTCAGTGTGCACAATGCCCTTTCCTTCCCCTGCAGTCATTTTTTTGTGTGTGTATCAAATCACAGCGGCGCGGCCGTACGCCGACCGCTGAGCACCCGCAGGGAGCCCAGCCCTGTCCTCTGCCACCAACAGGGAAAGGGCAGCGCTTTGTGTCTCACTGACACATCTGAGAATGTGCAGAATTAGGCTCTTACAATCATGCCAATCGTTCATAAAATGTCACTGAGCTCTGCCCGTGATTGCAGCTCGAGCTCGCTCCGCGTTGAGGTAAGGGCAGCATGTGAATGTGAGCACTGCAACGTTTCAAGTCTCACGTTGTGTACTCTCCAAGAAGTCCAACTACAGCACAAGCTGGGCCAGCACGACGTGGGGAAAAAGCACCTCACACCACCTGATGCATGGGTTGCTTCTGCTGGGTGCAGGAACGCATGAGAACAGCGGTCATTTATATTCTGTACAAGTATTTCATAGGAATATGCAGAGTGGGAATGAAGTTAATTTATAAATGTAGCCTGCAGATTTTAGATTACAGTTACGGAGGAATTAGCAGCAAGGGAAAATGCTGAGCCTTCAGAGCTGTCCTCCACCTGCACTGTGCTCCATCCATCACGCTGCTTGAGCAGGGCAGAGGTGCCCTGGCAGCTTGTGATGCCATTCACCTCCTCGCCCCTTTCAGCACTGTGCTCAGCCCCAAGTGAGCGTGACACAGAGCAGCGGGCACACACAGCTGCTGGAAAGGCGTGAGACAAGCAGACAAGTCACTGCTCAGATGGACACTGCCACTGCCTCCAGGCTGGGGTCCCATCACTGCACACCACCTCATCTCCAGACCACAGGGCCAACCAGCGTGTCTGCTCGTAAAGTGCACCTTTTCAATTGAAAAGAATATCAAGCAGCAATTAGATATTTGATTGGAAAACGTACAGCCACCCCTTATCCACAGGTTCAGCTGAAGGACTGCTGAAATGTCCTGCAGTGCCCATCTGCACTGCTCCACAAGAAATGTTTTTGTCCCTTCCTACAATCACTCAGCACCGGAGCACTGAACCAAGCACCCTGCATCATGGTTATACTTCTGCAAGCACGAAACAAATAATGATGTATGGTGGGGAGGCTCTTTTAAGCAAGCTGTTATCTGTGTAATTGTTCACATTCTGTTTTACTTATTTATTTTTTAGGCAAAGATTAATTATGATAAGAAACTGTGCAGGTTGGGCTTCACTGCCAGGTGAGTGGCTCTGACAAGGAGCACTCACCATTGCATTTAGTAAAGTTGCTTAATTGAAGCTAATTTCACTAAGTGACCTTAACAAATAGCTATTTCCCTTTGAGGAGACAGAATGATTGATGCTTCATTTAAGGCACAAACCTTCTATTTTTTCCCCCCTTCATGACTCAACTTTGAAGCACAAACTCCTGAACGTCCTTTTATCCAAAGACTCAAAGGGCTGTGCGAGGTGACGGCCGACCAAGGAGGTGCTTTTCTATTTGCACACATAAAGGATATTACAGTCAGCAACTGAATACAGATTCTGTCTGAAACCAGCACACCGAGGCTGCCCAGCTGCCACGCTTCAGATCCACGGTGCAGTTGTGCAGAACCTGCAATGGAAAGAAATAGAATCGTCTGCTTTCACTTGGTACACTTGAAACCACTGTTATCATTAAGATATTTGTTACGTGAGTCCACTCACAAGTCACATATCACCACGTCTAAGCCAAAGACATCTTTAATTAAAGCAAAACCAAATTGCAGCCATTAGACTTCTGCACAGTGTCACTGTGTAAATGAAAGGATCGCTTGGAGGAGGAGGTCACGGCTCCATCCCCAGCACTCCATTCTGCCTTGTTTGCTGTTCTATTGGCCATCAGCAAACAATTAAGCACTGCTCTAGAAAATCTTGGCAGTTCTCTCCACGCATGGCACACTTTTCATGCACAGCCCAGCTCCCAGGCAACCTCTGCAGCAGTACTTACTGGTGCCAAGGGAACTGGGCTCCTGAAGTTAACTAGAGGAGTTAAGGAGAAGGCAAGTGAGGTTTTCTCAATTGGGCCAACGGAGGCAAGGCCCCGAATTTATAGTTTCTGCACTACAATTATTTTCCATGAAACTTAACCAGCAAACTCCACCAGGGAGCTCTTCCCAGTGGCATCTAAACTGGCCACAGCAGAGAATGACACCAGCTGAAGGTTTCTTGCTTTCAACAGGCACACACAATCATAGAACCATAGGGCAGCTGGAGTTGGAAGGGACCCTAAAGACCATCAGGTCCCACCCCTGGCAGTGAGCAGGGACACCCACAGCTCCACCAGTGCTCACAGCCCCATCCCCTGACCTTGGCTGTCTGCAGGGATGGGGACAGCACAGGAGGGCTTTTACTACCATAGGAACCTCGGTAGAAGTTATGATCTTTTCTCCTCAAATACCCCTTCCTAGTTTAACTGTATCGACAGAAATTTATAAAGATCACATTCAGAAAGGACATTTATAAACACTTCTCTTCCTTATCTCAACATTCGAATGTAGATTGTAGCAATGAAATGAACACAACAAAAATAAAAGCACATCGCTTAGTTACAAACAAGGTCTGGAGCTGCAGAAATTCTCTTTGCATACATTCATATTATATCAGAAGGAAAACCAACTGGCAAGACAAAAATGTGGATAAGCTTATATGATATGCATGAAAGGCTAATTCATAGCAGCATCTCTGGCACTCAGATGTCAAGGGTATCAGTTTTCATTTCCTCTTAGCATTTGTTTGAATAACTTGGATGTGATATGTCCGGATATTAAACCTCACTAATAACATAAAAGGATAAGAGCAGGAAAAGGAAGCAGATTTTTTTTCAAATAAACCCATGCAAATTAATATGTAATTTCACTTATAAAGATAAAATCCCTAACATAAAACAACACCATGATATCACAGACACAGCAGAAGCCTTTTTTTCCCCCCAGATCCCACTGAAATAAACAGAAAGCTCCCAACTCAGATTAACGTGGAATTGTTCAAAGGCCAAGGAGGTACAATGAGTGGGGTAGAGCCTCAGGGCTGGTAAATGCTGATAGCAAGATGAAGAGATGGAATGATGACGGCTGCCAGCACTGCCATTCTTTAGACTGCTGTGCCAAAAATTGTGACCCATCTAATGGCTGTGTACTGCTGCGTGGATTTTATTACCTGACAAATCACAGAAAGAAGTGTAGAAACAATCACGTGTCATGGCTTGATCAAGCAGGAATTTTTCCTTAAGATGGAAAGTTTAGAAGTTATAAAGTTAACAGTAAATATATATATTGGTATGTACTTATATCTCTGCTTATTGTAAAACTTGTCACAGAGCAATAATACTTCAGTGACCCAACCAATCGTTCTGAACGGCCTCGTGACATCCTCTGCCACTGAATCAGACCAAGCAGAACAGGGAAAGGGAAACAAGGAGAAATCCCAGTTCAAAGTATCCCTGAACACTGGCCCCAAAATGCTTGCTGGAACTACACCAAATTGCTGATTTGCCTAAATTTCTAATAAAGGAGTTGATATAATTCTTGTGCCACAGATGAACAACACAAATTCTTTAAAACAGATCGATTTTAAAAGTAATGCCACGAGAGCCATCATCTAGTCATAAATGAAGCAGTGTCACTTTCAGTTACTCATTACTTCAAGATCCAGAAATTATTTTCCCTCCCATGCACTCTATGGCAAAGTTGTTTCCTGCAGGCTTTGCCTCCTCTTCTTGATCTGTATGGGGAGAACAAGTCCCACAGACAATCAGAGAGGAAAGTAAGTGCCTGCATCTTTAGAAGACTCTTTATCCCTTTTGTATTTGAGAGAAAATACAGATACGTAGCAACAACTGTAATCACTGCCAACAAACTATCATCTACATGTTTCGTGGTGCTCTGTATACAAACAGCATACTTCACATTACAGGATAACAGGGGTGGATAAAAGCATTTCAGTGCTGTTATTCATTTTTTGTGACTGAATACCGAACGCTTTCTCAGTCTGCCTGACAAATTGGAATGGCTTCAACAACCCCTCACTCAGCGCCCGCTCTCGTCTCGTTCTTCCACATCATCCATTACATCTCCTGGAAATACACAAAGGCTCTCCTGGCTGTCCTCAGATTTCTTTGGTTGCCAATTGTTCAGGTGCCTTCTAATCTTCCCTCTAAAACCTTACTAAACTCATAGGAAAAAAAAAAAAACCTAGAGCAAATTTAAAATCCTTTCTATATGCCTCTAAAATAATCCTTCTCTGCTGTCTCATTATGCATGAAGACAGCTGTGCTTCATGGGAGTAGTGTTTTATATGCTCTGCAAGAACAGAAGTGACAGTAAATGTCACAGGAGACACCATACTCCCTCCCAAATTTAACCTTGGGCACACCTATGTCTGTATGACACGCAGGAGCTACTAACACATACTCTGAGTCAATATTTTTACTTGTCTTAGAAAATATGACAAGACATTTGCATTCTGACTGTGCATGAAAAGCTTGGGAAATGGTACTTTTCTAAGAATAGTTACATGGAGTGTCTAAAAAGCCCACACCTTGCTCAGTGTTTCTTGTTTGCTCTCAGTTGCATCTTGAGATCACCATCCACAACGGTTCTGGATTAAAATTTAGTTGCTATGCCATTCAGCTTGTTTTCACATTTGGCAGAATGAGATTACAGTACAGTCTTCCCTAAATATACTGAAGGAAACAACTGACATCAATCATCTCAGGTATTTTTAGACCACGCAGCAGAATAAACACTGCAGAATTACTCTTACAGATCACACTCTGACTCCAACTGCACTTTCGAAATGTATCTTTGAGAATACTCCTATCACTGAAATTTTCATCATGTTCTGTGAACTGAAAAGAACTGCTGGGACATCTGGGAGGGAAACCTTGCAGTCCTTCACGTAGCATTACCCTGAGAAGGTGACAGCAGCTGTCCCACTGCAGCTCTACTCTGGGAGATGTTGGACCGACAGGCTTGCTGTGTGTCCTGGAGGTGACTAAGTAAAGCAAATTCTTCTCAACAAGGATTTGAGGACTTCCAGGTAAAAGAATAAGGCAACATTTCCTGCAGAAATACTCCTGCCTATCTAATTGTTGAAAAAAAATCAATGATATGAATTGATTGCTCAGTTTTACAGACACATTGTGCAATACATCATAAAAGTATTGGTCATTCAGTGGGAGAATTTAAGTGTCTGCAGAACTAGGATGGAGGTAAAATAATTTAGGGAGAGAAAGAAAAACTAATTCTGTAGTGGATGACAGTGAAATTAGGCAATTACACATTCAGGAAGGTATGGCTCAGAACAAAATTTTTCAATACACTGACTTCTATTTCCTTCCAGTTCTAACACAGGATTTTTAAGAACACGCGTACCACACTCAGTTGATTAAAGCAAGAAAAAAGCCTTTCAGACTTGGCATTTTCTCCTCCTACATTTCATGTTCAGTTTGAGCAATGGTGATTTATTACTAGCTTCCTCCATTGTAATCTCTTCAACTTGACTTTTCCACCTTCTTGTATCACTTGTCAGTAAACATGCTCGTGCTCCTCCTCACGCTGGACAAGGTGTGGGATAGTGTGATCAAATGCTGCTGTAGTCAGAGCCACGGGCAAGTAATGCTGCTGCTTTCCACTCCACTGCAAAGAAGGTAATTGTTCCAAAGAAACCAACGACCACCATGATCAGGAGTTGCCACTGCAGAAGGAAGTAGTTGCTGTAGAAATATGCAACCGCGGCACAGATGGACTGAGAGGAAAAAAAAGGGGAAAGATTGTAAGAGGAGATACCCACTCCAGCACTGCTGCAAAGGTTATCAAGCTGGTAATGCACACAGCTTAACATGCATCTCTCAGTATGCTTCCTTCACAGATATATCAATCTTAAACATCATTATACCTCAGCATGTGTCTCTACATGATACACAACAGATTTAGCTTTTACTTATTTAAATAGTGTTCACTACAGAAAATGAACACATTCAGAAGTGTCTGAAGCATGGCAAGCACAGTTCTCCTCTATTTCAAAGCATTTTGTCTAGAAACAATGCAGCCAAGGCTGTAGGACAGAATCCAGAAAACCTGTTTCCTGTTTTACAGCATCACAAACTATTTTGTACCAAAATATGGCTAGAAACTTTGACAACCACTCCTGCTCACTTACAGTGTATCCTTTTTAAGGGTAACACTTTCATTAATGCTGTATAAAGAACATTCCAACACTTCAGAGGTTGCAGGATGTAATACCTGAACAAACTTAAAGATGGCAAAGGCAGGAGCACTGTCTTCAGAATACAGGAATCCTAAAATGCTGAGGAGTTGGGTGTTGAAGCAGCTGTCTCCCAGGCCCAACAGAAAGCTGCAGAATATGGCCACCTCTTTGCTGAAGGAAAAAAAATTCAATCAAATGTAAGAATCATTCATTCAAGCAGCTCACACAGCTACTGACTAATGCATGAACCTACGAACTACTTCTGACAGACTCACTTGGAAATGGAGAATGGAAGAAAGTTATCCAACTTTAAATTTCATTGGAAAAGAAGCGGGAACACTTGGCTGGCAAAAAGAATAGTTTCATCAGATTTTAATTCCTTGAATGCTAAGGCTTCTGTTGGTATTACCAACAGTCAACTCTACACTGAATTAGAACTGCTAAAATCTCATTCTGGTGCTTGGAGTCACAAAGCCCACAGAGCAGTGATCAAAAGCCAAGACACATACAGTGAACTCACCAAAACTGCAACAATATAAGCAAAAGATAAATTCATGCTGCAGAAAAATACTCCAGTCAAAAAACTGTCCCATGTATAGGCACAAATGGCAATAACTGCAGCTCGACAGCTGTGCCTGCACAAACTGACCACATTACTGTCACACAAGTCAGCAAATACTCACCCCAAAAGAAGGCTGCAATAATAAGAAAGCTCACTATATTCCTCCCCTAACATTGAGAAGTGTAAGGCAGGCAGAGCATAGCTCCAATTTGATCAAGTGCATTTTGACAAGGAGCATTCAAAGACACACAGTGCAAGGCTGGTGCTCTGTGCTATAGTAAAAATGAACCCAACACTTAAACTGAATTCCTGACACCAAGCACAATAGTTGTTGGTCACAACTGCAAAAGTTATGCTCCCAGGCAGTATAACTGCTATCAAATATCCTCATGCTTTTTATTCTTATGCTGTTTAAAACCCTAAATTGAGCATGCATCAGAAAAGCAGCTTCAGTGAGTTTTCTATGAAAGGCACAGGCTGTTTTATATCCATCTTAAGTTATACCTGCCAAAGTAAAGAGCTTACATACCTTGGAATCATGTAAGCAATATCATCTGTTCCTTCCATAGGAGCAACAGGGGCATTACTTGGCATGTTGACAAAAATTAAATAAAAGGCAATGAAATGGACAATGATGCCCAGCATCACAACGGGGTTCCTGCCAAAGCGATTCTTCTTGCTCAGTAAACCAAAGACTCCTCCACCTGTAGGGATGGAAACGATGGGAGACTTATATCAGAAATGAAGATATAAAAAACAGGGTCACACTCAACATAACAAAAGTAAGGAATAGGCTGAAAATGTGGGTTGTAAATATCCCCATGTTTAACAACTGAAACATTGGCAGACATGAAAGCAGCCCCACAGAGCCTGCCAGATCTGCCACACCATCTCGCCTGGTGACAGAACCTCTGGGTTGCCAGAGGTCTCCAAGTCATGCAGGCACAATTCTCAGATGAATGCTGACAGAGATGCTTTGTCTTTTCACAAGGTATAGTGCCAGGACTTCTGTTTCCTCCTCACAACACTACGAAGTGACAAGGGATGATGCTGTGCCAAGCTTTGTTGACTGCAGAAGCATGTGCCTCTCTAGGAATCCAAGTTGCTCACCAGCAAATATTTCTTTTAATTACTGCAATACTTTTGTTTAAGCAAAAAATATTTACTTAATGAACATGATGTGTATTCAATTTTATTTAAAAATCAAATCACATTTAACACAAGCTTTTTATGTAAGAAATCTTGGGTATTTTTTATGTTACATGAAGGATAGTTAAGGTATCAACTTCAATAATAAATGTAAAGAGAATACAATTGAAAAATATCAAAATTGCTATGAAATCCCTAATACTGTGGCTTGGAGTTTCTCTCATCCTAAATCTTGTGTGTTCCTCTGCACTAACACAAAAAGAACACAAAATCTGAAGATTCATAGCCAACTGTACCTCACATCCTACTCTGCATTCACTTTACACAGCACAGTGTATAATTCACAGTGCAGTAAGGAACCACACTGACAAATTTACTTTTGAGATCTCATTTTCTGTTCATACCATCATTGCTGGAAGCTTGAAAGAGTCTATTCAACTCAATACAAAAAAAAAAATCCTTTTGAATAACTACAACTTTTTAATCCTTTCTTTTTCCCCTAGAAAAGAGTACATTTTGACTCACCTAAAATTTCCCCAACTCCAATAAAAATCCCAGAGAGACCAATAAGGCTTTTCTCTTCGGTGCCAAACCTATTCACAGCACCAATGCACGTTCCATATACTCCAGAAAAGAATGTTAATTCCAAACCTTTGAAGGAAAGCAAACAAAATTGTACAAACGAAGGGTATCTTCATAAGCTTTGTAACAGCTCATATCTGAATGTTTTTTCCTTAAAATAACTTTAAAATACTTAAAGAGGTAAACGTAACAGAAGCAAAGAAGAGGAGTTTTAAGCTATGTAACCATGATACTTTCCTGTGCTAGTTTATGGAAACGATATAAAATAAACATGTCACACAATTAACATCAGATGCACTACTGCTGCTGTTGGCACAATCCCTATGAGCAGTTTGTATTTCTCCCAGAACTTTGGAATTTCATTCAAACAAGAACTGTGAAACAGCACTTCATAACTGAGGAAATAAAACAATTTCACTAGAGGATTTTTTTTCCTCAGATTATAGTATTTCTGAGAAAAACCACTGCACCCCCAAATCCCAGAGAAAAGGTATGATTTCTAAGCTGAAGTGCTACTCTTCAACAGATGCACAATGAGAGTAAAGCAAGAACAACTACTACTTGTTAGAATTCTTTCCTTCTATTGCTGATACTGAAAGGTGACACATTTAAGTCCAAAACAAGGAACCATTAGTTTAAATATAGTAATGTCTTAATAGGAACTATATTAACAAGAACCTAAGTGTTATGCTTAAACAAAGAAAAACAGAAAATAGAGCCATCATTCCCCTCCTGCCTTTTGCCATTACAGAAATATGGTATGCCACACATCAGCCTACCAGCAGCAGGCTGTCTAACACCGTGCATGACCTGCACAGCCTCAAAAAGGAATGAGCTCTCAACAGTCGTAGGAATCAAACCATACATTTTGGAATTAAAAGCTTGTGTCGGTTTTCCCATGAAGTGGCAATATCGACCAGGAGCCACCAGATGGCAGCAGGTGCTTCCAAGCTAGGAAAAACGGTTGAAAATGGATAAACTTGCATCCAGTAGAACCAAGACTAACTGAAGGCTGTTAGTAATGCCCTACACCTCATTACAAGCCTAACAGAGGTAATAATGGAAATGTCATCTGCAAAAATTTTAACCGAAATGAACTGTGGTTGCATTAAATATCATCTACAACTCTCTGATGCCAAATCACATTAAAACCTGCTACACACACTTTGCCTAAATCTCAATTTGGGTGACCATGAAGTGTACTGAACAGCATATTATTACATCTATTAGTGTCAGAGTTAGGTGCACCTCTCTTCCCATACAGGAACACTTCCCAGAACATGAAATAACTCATTCAAAGGTGACTGACATATTCATGTAATGTTTGCAGAGAAACAAAAATCACAACTCCACTCTGTGGCTATTGTTTAAAATTGCAAACGATGCCCAACAGTGCTGCATGATCACACACCCTGCTTGCTTCATACCTGTGTAGGCTGTTGTAATACTGAGAAGCAGAATCTCTTTGGTGAAGCTTAGCTTTACAGATCTCTCTGGAAAGACACAATAAGGGAGATTAATACAACTACCACTATCGATACTAAGAGCACTAGCACAATCTTTGCTCTCTGCTTAAACCAAATATGTTAAAATTATTTCAACTGTGACTTTCTTGCAATAGAAAAATATTACAGAGTGCTAAGCACACAGTCCTTCATTTGCTGTCTAAAAGAAAATCAGTTTGATCTGAAATCCATTTGTAAGAAATGCAAGGAGGGAAATATTGAAGAGGGAGAAGTATAGTTTTCAATTAGCAGACAATTTATTATTCACTGTATTTCTGTATTCACTGTTCAATGTGATTAACTCCTAAAAGAAGAAATACTTTCTCTGTGAAGATCTCCATGACCTTAAAACAAACAGTCACTGATGGACTGTATCAAACTCGGTGGAAACCAGTCAGTTCAGTTCAAAAACATTCATCTAAGTGTTATCATTTGGTGACAAAACAAAGCAATATGCAACTTCTCCTTTATCTTGTTTTTTAAGTGGAGAAGACAATTTAACAGCCATGCACTGGTTTTCCCTAGGGAGTGACCTGTTGTTTTTGAGCTTATCTGTATAAGGAATGCATTGTAAAGTAGCTTGAATCTCAAATTTCTCCTTAGCTATACTAACATAGAGACAAAATCTATTACAGTTTCTTTGCTTGCAGGCAGTCTTTGATTGTATGATACTGTCATGGGAGAAGCACTTCCAGAGTTCAGCCAGCCACCTCACACCAGTTATACATCAACAGCAATCTGTCCACACATTCAGTGGTTCCCAAGCGAGCTCTGGTTCTTCTTGACTCAAAATCACAAATACTCATATAGAAAACTCAGTTTCTATCAGGCTCAAAACTCATCAGTCCCATATCCATATGTGAACTGCCATCTCTAGTCTGAAAACCAAGGCCATTTGGCAGTCTCTTTCCCTAAAGGCCAGACCTGAATTTCTGTACTTCAAATGGAATAACTGAAATGCACTCTTAACTCCATCCATCTACAAAATTTTGTTCTGAGTGATTTGTACGTTATCACAAATCAGCAGAATCATGAAAAGCTGGAAAGGATATATCAGGATTTTTTTAAGCAACTCATATTAAACAGTACTTACTGAAGGCATCCACTGCTCTCATCAGTTTGTTTCGTGCAGACCTGGGTAAATAAGGAACTCAGTCAAAATGGAAAAAGAATAACCACTTTGTATCAGCATGCTGAAGGCAGATTAATTCATTCTTCAAAATGTTTGTACGTTTTTTAGGCCTGTGTTATTCACTGAAATTTGCTAATACATTGTTTAATGTTTGATGTTCTGACCACAAAATGCACTTGGCTTTCCGAGTTCAACATTCAGAATTTAACCTCAGTCGAAGTCTAACAGACTTTCTCCTGAGTGACCTTAGCAGTGGTTAGCACTGAACACCTTTTCACTAGCACATACTTGCTGATGTTTTTCTAACAAAAATATCTAAGACGACACCTCAATCAAAGCTGCACTCTGTCTGCCTACCTATGCACTTCTAATTTACTCTGAAGTTGCATCTATATATTTTGAACACATATGACAAACACATCAGAATGAAAATATAACTTAGAAATAAGTATGGGAATAATTTCTGCTCATTCCAGCCCCCAGCATGGTCTGATTAGGCAATAAAAACTACAAAAGCCATATGCGTGTTTAACTATTAGTGGAGGAAAGAGGTAAGTGGTATCTTTCCAAGGGCACTCATTAATGGGAAAACACAATTTGCATTACCTCACTCCACCCTTCAAAATGTCATATGCAGAACGTTAATTGGTTCTCACTTGTTCAGATACAGGCACTTCTCTATTAAATCTGCACATTCTACAGGTTGTTCTTAACATTCAGGCTTCCAGTTCAGAGGTAGAAGTGGAACTGACACTGCATTAAGGAGCAGAGACACATAAATAAGTATATGTGACAATAAATTATTGTCATAAGCACTTACGAGCTGTCCCCAAGGATTTCATTAGTAGAATCTTCCTCCCCTGGTGTTTTTGTGTCCTCTTGTTTCCTAATCAGAAAGAACAGAACTGTGCCCACAAGACTGATAACAGTCAGGGCAGTGAAGACAGTTCTGCGATCGCTCTCTGGAAAAACAAATTAGAGTCATAACGAGACATGTAAAAGCAATTCAGACAAATTCAACTACCTTCAAAGAACTAATACAGTCATAATTCATGGTAGTGTTTAAAATGCATACTGATTTTCTACCTTACCTTGCACGTGGAGCAAAATGAACCCAGTTACTGGCAAAGTCCTATCTCATTTTCACAATGCCAATAAAACACTGGCATATCAAAGAGCATTACCTGCATTTCCTGCCATGCAGAGGCTATGACCGAGGAGGAGCCAATTAGCAATGAAAGTGCATAAATTATTAGCAGGAAAAAATATATCTTTCAAGACAGGTATAATTCAGAGCAGACATAGCAATCTACCCCAAAAGCCTGCAGATTTCTGAAGATTTGCTCTTTACCAGATATTAGCACTGTTACATCAGATCATGAGGCTTGTTTACTACAAAGGCCTTAAAAGCACTGAAACCTCAGTAATTGACACAGTATACAGTGTGTTGCTGGAGGAAGGCAATTGCTGCCCTCTGCACCTGCTCTGGTGCACCACCCAACTTGTCTGGCAAAGGAAAGTCTGCAATACCAAAGTTATTCCTATTAGCAAATTAGGCAGGAAAAAAAATTGCCAAGAAACTGCTAACAGTTGTGATTGAACCACTGTACAAACACAGAGACTATGCTTGTATTTAATGCACTTTAGCTTAAAGGCAAACAGTAAATTGTGCTACCTCAATTAAAAATAACCTGTGCATGACTATAGATCAAGAAGAAAACATGCTTCATCTTGAAATGAGTGTAATATAGGCAGTAAAAAGGAGGAGGAGCTGATTTTCAATTGCTGTCAGATCTTCTAATACTAACATCTATCTTTTAATAAAGAGTTCCAAGACATTTCAAAAGTGTTTCCCATTAAAGGATGCAAGAAAACATAACAGCAGAACTCCCTCATATTTAATGGCTGTGCTCTGTGGTTAGCAATAGCAATGAAATTTAGAAGGCACAGAACTTCCACGAGAGAATGTGGGAGCTGACTTTTAGAAACAAATCTGTTCTGTGCTACCAAGCCCAGGTCTATGGAGAACCTGAGACAATGCATTTAACAGAAGAGGCAGTATTTCTGAAGCCTGATAATTACCATTTAGATGTCACTATCTTATTCCTCATTGACAATACTAGAAAGTGACATCTGTGTATTTCTGTTACCAGCTTGCCATAAACAAATAACACCCACCTGATATGTAAGTTTTTCCTTGCCAAGCAAAGTATATATAGAGATTTCCAAAAAACAAGCTGTAAACAAAAAGAACAACACAGGTGAACTTTTTGTGGTAGGATTAAGATCACAGCATCACTGTAACACAATTCAGTACTGCCCAATTGTGGAAGAAAAATAAAGCAGTCATTTTCCATGCAAACTGTTTACTCTGTATGTAATTTCAAACACAGGAGAGGATTTTTTGCCCTAATGTTGGCTATTCATTTTCAGGAATCAATAAGGAACAAGATAGTAACAAATGAAGAAATTGTCATCTATCTCTTTCTCTATTTTTGGAAGGGTCCAGCCTAGAAAGATGCCATATCTATAGATACGAATCTGCAGCACTCCCATAGAAGAGTCATGTGTCTTGCCTGAAATATTAGCCCAGCAATGCTAAGTTGGTTGCTGACAGCTCAGGGGAAATTCTGTGTTTCTACCTATGGTTTCCTGAAATACAGCAACTCAGAATGAAGTGACTCAGAACGACATTAGAGTGAAGTTTCCTCATCTCAAATCATGCATTCTGTTCACCATAAAACACACAATGTCTTGAGTTTGTGGAAACTGCAACTCTGCCATACCAAGATGTTAATTAATACCAAAACGTGAAACTCAAGAAGCACACCACTGTCTCACACTGATGTTCCATTAATGCAGCACTCTGTCTCCACACAGCATCAGCAATGCTCATCAGACTAACCACAGTGACTCATTCCCTGCATTATTTCTCAATATCCAGAAGTACTGTATTACCAGCATAAGAGGTGTCTGCCTTCAGGATACATTTGGTGACCTGCTGTCATTGAATTTGTCTGATCTCTTTTTGGTCTTGCTGACATTATCCAACTCTAAACCCAGCAGGGAATTCCAGAAGTTTTTCACCCATTGTATAAAAAAAGCAGTTCATCTGTTCCAAACCAATCCTTTCAACACATTACCTTAGTTCTAGTACAGCAGCTAACAGCTCCACATTCAGCTCAGCTGCCACCCTTCTGTTCTCATAACCCATGAGTAAAACACACCTTCTATCCCAACTGAAGAATCCCAGTCTTTCCATTCTATCTTTAAATCAACAACTCTGTTTTCATGTATATTTCCATCATCTTCCCCTCCAACAGAGTTCCAGAGAGTGGAGGCCCAGCACTGGGATGAAAAGGGGCTCATGGGCAGAGGAGGGATGGGGGTGTGGTGAGGCAGTTCAGGGTCATGATGTCTCATTAGTATGTTCATGATCCTGACACAACATAGCTCTCCAAGACCAAGAAGGTTTCTCTCATATTTGCCAAATGCTCTCTGAAATAATGTGTATTTTTTTTTAGCATGTCAAGAGCAGAGGCTTGCAATAGGTTAACTTTACTTCACTGTTCTATAATGCACAACAGCATTAGAAATGTTGCTTCTAACTCTCCCACTTCATTGACTGTAACATATCGGGGGATTTTTTTTCTTTTGTACAGCCTTCCACTTACCAAGAATAGAAGAGGTAGAATGCGTATGCAAATAAGAAGCTATCAATTAATAAAGCTAACCTGGACTGTAAGAGTGCCCAAAATACTCCACTGTTCCTTCCAATGGTGTTTTCATCAGAATTTATAGTCAAGCAATTTCCCTGTGCCGTCCATAGTACTGAAATGTACAAAAGATATTGGTCAGGAAATAGAAGTGCTTTAGAAGTATACTCAAAGACAGCAAAGAATAGTGAGCAGAGTAAGAGTAATGCCTACCAGCAGCTGCAATGCCAATGAACACAGAAGCAGTATAGAAACTCCATGTAGAAGGCTGGATAAAAACTGCAATGTATAAGCTAGAACAGAACAAATAGATTGGTTTATTGAACGTAAACAAAGTGGAGAGTGCTCTTTAACAAACAGCTATCTTACTTAGCTCCTCCTAAATCATCCACTGTCACCCAAAGTACAATGGAATATAGCTCAGGTCAAGTACAAAGAAAAGAAAAAGAAACAGGTAAGCTTTTTACTCCACCAAGAATGTAGATTTTTTTATTATTATTATTGTAGTCGTTAACCTGAGACCACAACATGGACTCAACAGTCAGAGATGTCTGAAAATGACAAGGAAAAAAAATAGTTTCCAGTAGGCTTGAAGTACCCTGAAGTTATCTACTGATAGAGGTAGCAGCTCAGCAAGAAGTTCTCCTTAGGTAGTAGGATTTTGTTTGGCAAGGACATATTAAAAAAAAAAAAAAGAAATTTCTAAGAAATTAAATATAATACTTACCTATAAAATATGCCACTAATAAACATGGAGAGCTGAGGTCCTACTAGTGCAACCACTGAAGGTGAGATAAGGTTTGATGCTGAGAATACTCCATAAATAACAGACATGCTACACAAATAAACAACAAAGATAGTTAAGTACAAAAATACAGGTTACAAATGCAGATTGTTTAAGAAGACTGCTCAGTTGATTCCAAAATATCAAAACATCCATAAGAACGGCCTAACTTTCACATTCAAACATTTTCTTCCTTTCTGTTGTTAACAACCTTCAATCATTTTATTCCACATAGAAACACACGAGTGTACAGTGTTTCTTGAACTGATGAAATGAGTCCCTAGCCACTGCAGGCCAGCATATCTTGTAATTTATGACAGGGTTTTGTCAGACTGTGCCTTACTAAGTTCTTCTATTTTGTGTCCAGTACTTCTAAAGGAGAATGTACCAAAACCTCTTTCATCTATTAGTGAGGTTTTCATCTTCTGTCAAATGCACCATAAAAACTGTATAGATGTATTTTGTAGTAGCTGTATTTTTCATTTATATTAAGACAGTAAACCTTTCAAACTTTCAAGCAACAACTGTGTTTTTCTTATATGACAGATCAATTTGGTTTACAAAAGCTCCCTGATCACACTTGGTGAGACTGGCCAAGTCAGTGCAATAAACATTCAGAGTGGTATTTTACAGCTGTAAACTTTGCTTCTCCTCTTGCCTTTCTGATTGCTCCTTTCCCAACTACGTTGCAGGATTTCCTACAAGTTGATCCAAACAACCCATATACTACACAAAGGCACAGAAGCAGACAGGGGCAAACAACCAAGGCCTCAGCAGCTTATTGTCTTTTTAAAAAACTTCCACATTTTATCAAACTTTCAGATAAAAAGCCAAGAATGTGGTGACTGAATGTTAGCTTTAGTTTTACAAAGAAAGTACACAAAACAATCACGTAGCTCAATTAGAAATCAGTAGTTCAGATTGGGACTGAATGTGAGAGCCCTGATTTAAACTGCTTTAAGTATGCCATTAAATTGTGATGCCAGCAGAACACTAGAATCTCTCGAGAGTTTATCTCTACCAGATGTAATTATAACCAGCTTCACCCTGCAAGGAGCAAAGTAGTATGAAGATGTGTGTGAGTTACCTTGTGTAGCCACTGCCATGAAAATCTGTGCTGTTTAGATTTGTAATAACTGTTTGCTGTGAGGAGAAATCACATGCAATATTGTTAGAACTACTTGAAATCACTTGCATCAGACTGTAGTCAGTACAAAACATCAAAAATTATCACTAGTAGACTCTACTTGTTACTTACAACTCACAACATTGCCACAGTGAAGACAAAGAAGCTATCTGGCAGGGAAACATCTATGTTTGGAGCAGTAATAAGGAATTGGGGATTATATTGTTATTTCACCAGAGTTCTTATAGTGTTTCACAAAACACTTGTCTCAGGTAGCTATGTATGACTATCTTCATCTAAAAAGAGGGGAAAAATAGGCTGAAGCTTCACTGTACTCTTAATTTACCCAAACTACTGGGCTTCAGCTAAGAGTTTCCGCTCTTTCAGTCTTCCCATTAACAGCTTGTTCCTTTTTTTTCCCCTTGAATCAGCTTTAGTGATCATGAGACCATGTAATTAGCTGCACTGCATGGCAGATCTGACTGAAAGTCACTTTTAATGACTTTAACGACAATACGTTACATCACTGCATGATCACTAGGCCCAATTCAGTGAGGTGCTGCAAATTCATTGCGTAGCAGAACTTAATCACTGCACTGCACAATAATTTAATGAGAAGCAATTATTTCTACACTGTAGGTAAGGACATTTAGATGTCCCAACTCAGAATGGATTCTTCTTAACATATAAGTACAGAGAAGCAAGAGGTATGCTGAAATAAGACTGATAGCAAAAGTGATATCAACAACAAAGTTAGAGAAGGTGACTTGGCAGTTCCAGCAGCTGTGTGAGCCTGACTACTTGTCAGGTGCCATCCTCACACTCCCCCTCAATGTTCAGTTTGTTAAAACAGAAAACTATGTAGTATTAGGAAAGACTTTCTAGGGGAAACTAGGGACACGTTAACTACAGGGTAATGATTAAGGCAAACGTACTGAAAGGCTTATATGCAAAAATCAGAAATGTGAAAGATAGAATAAAAATCAGTTATTAAATATGGAATGTATCAAACAGACATTTAAGTTCTAACATTTGCTAGGATTACTTAATTTTCCACTAGCTAAGCAATCAAACAGAGTTACATATGTAGCCATGATACCTTAAAGAAATAAACTGATTAAGCATCCTGTTAACCAACTTAATCTAGTTAACACTAAACCAAAAGTAAGGAGACAAAACCTAAAAAGACGTATTGCACATAAAAAATCCCATGTACAGCAACTCATACGTTAGACAAAAGACTAAAGAAGTGTCACAGAGCTGTGGAATGTTTTGACATGCACACCTACCGCAATATTTCCACATGTTTGGAAAGCAGTGAATATAAGCATGAAGGAGATCCCCAAAATAAGTATGTTGAAAAGTTTTTTTGATTCAGGAGACATTTTGTGGGTTATTTTGCCGAGCTCTCAGCTTCAGTCTGCAAAAAAAATCTATTTCCCTTTAAGAGTTTCCACTTAACTCCTGTTTAAAGAAGAAGGAAAAAAAAAAAAGAATAAAACAACAACAAAAAATCCTTCAAAAATGACAATTCCTGAAAGCTACTTGTCAGTTGCTAGGGCATAAGCATCAACAAATCTAGACATCTGGAAATCTTAAATAATAGACAGCAAAGCCAGTAACTTGGAAACATAAATATACAGATGGATACAAAAAGTAAAGATCAAAATTCTCTCTACCTTTTCCCATTAAGTTAAGAGAGCAGACAGCAGTACGTTACTTCTCCATGACATCCCTTTCCACCCAAAGCAGCAGCTTTCCACATATTGAGATGGTTAATCAGCTGAGTTTCTCACCATGGTTCCGGACGGGAATTCTGGTCAAAAGCCAGTAAATCACCTGACAAAGGAAAGATGAGATATTCACACACACAAGTCATTTCCATGCATGCTGGACAGGAAATAAGGAACATTTCACAATACAGATCAGCTGACCTTGCCTGGAAAGCCCTTGTGCACCATGGGAAATGCAGTTCTACCACTGTACACTTTTTTTTTTTTTTTAAATGCTTGAAAGTGGAGACATCTCCTAATCCTTAAAACTGAAAAAAACTTTTAGAAAAATATCTAAGAAAAATGTATAATTAGTTGGATTCATACATAGAGAAGGTCACCCTGGAGGACAAATTATTCTTCAAAACATAAACTTTTCTGTGCCACCCACACTGACGTTCTGCTTGGTGCCTTTCCTTATCTCAGTGACTGTGGAGAAAAAACAGTCTGTATAATCCTTCACTGCTTCCTCTCAAGAAACAGTGTTTCCTTTTAGCAGTGATACCGTCCTGATATGGCACTTTACAGTGGTTTTCTGCAGTACATTGAAGATCAACTGATACTTTACTTTTGAAGCCCTCTGTTAACCTGTCAGCAAAACTAATGCAAGGTAACACACACCTTGTACAGACGGGATGGCTGCTTGTCACTGTCAGTACCTTGTGTATATTCTGTACCTCCCGAGTCAGGAGTGGAGGAAACACTGTTTCTTGAGAGGAAGCAGTGAAGGATTATACAGCTAAACCAAGCCCCTGAACTGACAAAGAGGAACGGATGCAAATTCAGAACTTAGGAAAATGGAAAATCACAAGAGTTGTATTTTTTACTTCTGGAAGAAAGTCAGCATGACTGCACAGAGGCTACTTTACAAAGATGACATGGGAACACCAAGGTATTGCTTTTAATTTGAGCAAACCTCTCTTCTCATATTAAATATTTAAAGCGGGATTGAAATTTTAAAATCCAATTCTTAGAATTACTTTCAAGGCATTGCTAAACAGATTGATCCCACGTTTCCTCTACCTGTAGCCACAGTGTCCCACTCACTGCCTTTGGACCGTTCTGCTAACAGCAGCTGAAACAGAAGGGACCGCAGAGTGATTGCAGCCAAGGAACGAGGGACAGAAGGAACAGCCTCTGTCACTGTAAAGAAATCACTGCAAAGATAGAGACTTTAAATTCCTCCTGAGTGAAAGCATTTCGGCAGGTGAATCAGAAAACACCGAATGCAAATTCTTTGAGCAGAAAAAGAACAATAAAATCCATTCAGACTTGAAAGCAAACCCTAGGTTATCTGATCTCCTGAATCTTTATTCCAGAGGAAACAACTTACTCCCTCCAGGTCCGCACCCGAACCATCACTTTGTTCGCTAGGTCTGCTTTCTCAGGCTTATCCCCCACCCCCTTCATACCAACGCAGCTTTCATCACTCTCACCCTTTAAAACCTAGCACAGGGAACAGACAGCTACAAACGGCTCTCAGGGGAGAACTAAGCAGGGCGGCTGCGCCGGGAGGAGGAAAGAGGCCGCGCCCCCACAACCCCCCCTCCCTCCTCCCCTCAGCGTCCGCCATTTTAGGCCTCCGCCTCCCGCGCGTGGGCCGCTCCTTCACACGGCTTTTCTTCTTTTCTCCACGCTGTAGAGTTCCCCCCCCCATTACACACAGCCCTCGGCTTGTTTCCGTTTTGTTTGTTCGCTTTCGATTCGCTTTTTATTGATTTTTTTTTTTTTCCTCGCGCTTTCAACACATGTTCAAAAAAAAACTTCCTCCGCCGATTGCTTCCGGGTCACCGCAGAGCCGCCTCAACGGCCACCTCTAGACGCGTGCAAGCCGTTAATTTAGCGATCCATTTCCCCGCTCCCCGCCGGGCCGGCCCCGGGAACCGCGCTCAGGAATTAAAAAGAAGCAGCGGAGCTCAAAGCTGCGCCGCCGCTTCCGGTCCGCTCCCCCCCGAACCGCACCGCGCGCGCCAGCGGCGCTTTCACTTCCGGGGCAGCGGCGGCCATTTTGTGGCGTTAAGTAGGCGCGCGCGGGCGGCGCCCCGCTCATTTCCTCGCGGCCGCGGGCGGGGCGGGCGGTCCCGGCGCTGCGTCTCCGTCGCGGCCTTAGGCCTCGTCGTTTTCTCAGAGCCCGAAGGTGGGTTGTCCGCTCCTCCCCGCCGAGGACCGTACGGCTTTTCCTTATGCCCTGTAGCTCTTCTCCTTTCTGGACTCTGCGCGGCCGCCGCTCCGGCGCTGCTCCTCCTCCTCCCGTGTGAGGCGCTTCCCGCTCCGGGCCGCGCCGCCTCCAAATTCTCCTTCCTTCCCTCGGGTTTCTTCTCCTCAGCCGCCGCCGCCCCTTGGGGGGGCTACCGCCCGCCATGAGCTACGGGCGACCTCCGCCAGACGTAGAGGGCATGACGTCCCTCAAGGTGGACAACCTGACCTACCGGACGTCCCCGGACACTCTCCGGAGGGTTTTCGAGAAGTACGGCCGCGTGGGCGACGTCTACATCCCCCGGGATCGCTACACCAAGGAGAGCCGCGGCTTCGCTTTTGTCCGTTTCCACGACAAACGCGACGCCGAGGACGCCATGGACGCCATGGACGGGGCCGTGCTGGACGGCCGCGAGCTCCGCGTGCAGATGGCCCGTTACGGCCGCCCTCCGGACTCGCACCACAGCCGCCGCGGCCCTCCGCCCCGCCGTTACGGGAGCAGCGGTTACGGCCGCCGCAGCCGCAGGTGAGCTCCGGAGAGGAGGAGGGAGACGGGCTCCGTTCGCACGCCGCAGCCACTTGGCTCTTGTTCGCTTTCCGAGGGAGTTTCCGGGCGGGGAGGGAGCCGCGGAAGCACGTGGAGCTGTCTGGCTGCTGGAGGCGGCCCCGCGGCAGCCCTAGCCCCCGGCCACTCACTGTGAACAATGGCGCCCTCTGAACGCGCATTTTCTCGCCCACGTGGGGCCCGTTATGCCCGCCCTGTCCTGGAGTAGTAGGGTGGACTGTTGTGCCGCCTGTGTAGCTCTTGTAACGCTTTATTTTTAATCCGGCTCTTATGTTTTTAGCCCTAGGAGACGCCGCCGCAGCCGATCGAGAAGCAGGAGCCGCTCTCGGTCCCGCAGCCGATCTCGCTACAGCCGCTCCAAATCGCGCTCTCGCACGCGCTCCCGGTCTCGCTCCACCTCGAAGTCCAGATCCGCCAGGAGATCCAAGTCTAAGTCGTCGTCTGTCTCCAGATCTCGGTCCAGGTCAAGATCTCGGTCCAGATCTAGGAGCCCTCCACCCGCTTCAAAGAGGGAATCCAACTCCAGATCCAGGTCTAAGAGTCCTCCTAAGTCTCCAGAAGAGGAAGGAGCTGTGTCCTCCTAGGAAAATGGTAATGTACCTCGGGATCAGTGCACCTTGCATGTTACTTTATTGTAGCACTTAAGTGGGGTGTTTGGGTACTTCTTAGTCTTAATAGCTCAAACTGAGTGGATCCTAGTGGGGCACGTTGTTAGTTGTTTGTTTGTTTTTTTTCTTGAGCAGTGCTTTTTGGTTATTGGTTTAGGGAAATTAATACCATAGGGTTTTCTGCACAGAAATTTTTCATGTTTTATTGAGAGATTAATGGCTTGGTTTTGATAAAATATTGTATGAGACACAACCTATGATGAAAATGACTATTTCTTACTGTATTTATCCAACATCTGCGTTTTCCCCTTTAAAGCTGCGGTCTCCTGTTTGCTAAAAGAATATTGGCCAGTATTGCAGATTTTAACTGATTTGGCTGATCCTCCAGGGACCAGTTTCTGTGGGCGTGTATTGGAGCAGGTTTGTCTTTAAATGTTAAAGATACACTATCCTTTATAACGGAATGGAAGATCGGTTCAGTGGCCGTTATACTGACTGGAGGTAACTGTTGTAGCAAAGTGGCAAATTATGGCAATGCAAAAAACAATGGAAACTAGTTTTTCCTCAAGTTTTCAACTTGGAGAGGCTCCTGAGGATAACACTGGGTGGGGAAAGGATAGTGTGTCTTTAACCCATTCAAACTGTTTGGTCCTCTTTTTTAAAAGGAAAGGGCCTAAGCTAGCTCTGAAGTCAGATAATTGTAGCAGAACTAGTGACACTTTGTTTTGAATGTTAATTAGTTTAGTTAAGTCTTTAACGAGAGGTGTAGTTTTATAACTTTTATTTAACTTTCGATAATTGATTTTGCAATCAATCAAACAGGCTGAGCTCAAGTTAAAAGTGCTTTGATGGACAGCCTGGTGTTTATTTGTTGTTAAAAAAAAAAATACTTTCACAGAACCTTACATTTGGCCTCTGAATTAAACCAACACACGGGGGGGAGGTGGAACACCATGGTAAAGCCCAAAACTTGTAAGAAATTAGGCACAGCCAGTTGAAACACAACTAGAAGTATACCCGAAGTCATCCACACAGCGGAGAGGAGACGAGATGGAAACCTAGCTGAGTTTTTCTTTCTTCAAATCTAGATGCATCAGATAAATGAGAGCCCACATAAAGGACGCCTTTGGGGGGAGAGGATCGCTTGAGTCTGCAGTCCATTGGAGAGACCCCTGGCGTGAGCAGCCAGCTGTTGAAAAGGTTATTTTGTAACATTTTGTCTCACTTTTTACTTGTTTAAGTTGCGCCTCAAGTGGCAGATTTTACATTTTATGTGCCATTTTGTTGCTGTTATTCAAATTTCTTGTAATTTAGTGAAGTGAACGACTACCGATTTCATTATTGGCTTGGATATTTGAGGTAAAACTTCATTTCTGTTTATATAGTGCTGACTTTCATTTGAAATTAAACGGATGGTAACTTGCTGCCTCAAGTTTCATACTGAGGAAATGCACAGCTCTTATATGCTGAGTAGCTAACTGTCAGAAAGTATTCTCAGTTTTGTCTTCATTCCTTAAATAAAATTCTGAAGAGCTTCAATTTGAAATTTACTGTAAATGCTTTTTTACTTTGAATTCGGATAGTATCTTCAAATTGGTAGAAATCTTTTCAGGTGACAGTTGATATTTGAAAGGATTGTTTTTATCAGACTCAATTCTAATCTCTTCTCTTATGTATTTTTGTGCACTAGGCGCAGTTGTGTAGCAGTTGAGTAATGCTGGTTAGCTGTTAAGGTGGCGTGTTGCAGTGCAGAGTGCTTGGCTGTTTCCTGTTTTCTCCTGATTGCTCCTGTGTAACGATGCCTTGTCGTGCAGAAACAAATGGCTGTCCAGTTAATTAAAATGCCTGACAACTGCACTTCCAATCACCCGGGCCTTGCATAAAAATAACGGAGCATACAGTGAGCACATCTAGCTGATGGTATACACACCTTATTTTTTCCAGAATGGTAAATCTTGCCAACATGCATATATGAACTTATATTTGAGACATGTATTGTTAAGAAAGAAATGGTTCATTCCTCTGTAAGTACTGATTGGTGTATCTTTTGCTTAAGACATCTTGTACTATACCCACTGTCTCTGTAGTTAATATTAAACATTTTTCTGTGTTAACTTTTCTCAACTTAATGTCTGAGTCAGCTTATTTTTAGCTTGAAAAGATTTCTGCAATTATACTGTCAATGTTTAACTTCTATATAGTAACAGAATGCATTCTACTGCTGCTTGATTTTATCCACTGGGGTTGCTTTTAAATTACTACGGGCAGACTTGCTGGTATTGTGACTAACCCAAGTGCTGTATGAGTGGTATTGCACAGCAGACTCTGAACACAGAACTGGGTCTGTTGGATGTTGTTATGGAGGATACACACTGAGCAGTACTAATTGCATTTGCTGTGTGCTTGTCTTGACTCAACAGGCTGCTGCTTGATGGTAGCTCCTCTTAGTGATCATTCTTTTCTTGATTTATTTTTTTTTTTTGGATACCAAATGGATTGTAATGTCAATCATCACATGTCAAGGGTTATTGTAATGCCTTGTTAACTTTATGCATGTATGTTAAATGGAAATGGAAACATCTGAATACTTGCAGTCTGGCTTGACCAGGGATTACAAGTGCTTTTCTACAAACTGAGGAGTTTCTGTGTTCCAGGACTGCGTGTCTAGCAGCAGTTGATACAGATTCAATTCCAGGGGCTGTAATTTTGTGTAAGAATCTTAAGAAAGGAGCTTCAGTCCTAGGAAACCAATCTTAAGGGATATTTTATCTTGAAAGAGTGTGGTTAACTCTTCTTAATAGCTGAAGTTGTGAATTTAAGTTGGATCTTGTGGACTGTCAGGTTGTTAAGCTATGTCGTGTAGTGGCTTACATCCTGAAAATGAGTCTGAAACATAACTTGGTCTTTGGGAAGGAGAACAAATCTCTCAAAAGCCATAGTTATACAAACAAACAGCTTTATTTTTACAGTGCATGTCTAAAAAAGTACTGCTGTGGGGATCTGCTTTCCAAAGCATTCGCATGCAGTTTGCTGTAAATCAGACTGTTTCCTGCAGATCCATGCTAAAGTATAATCTTGTAACAGAACCAACAAGTGGAATAAACTTAAATACCATCTGACCTTGCTAGTGAGATGATGATCATTTCAATTGTATGTCTGCTGGGTAGAGAAGAGCTGCCCAAGTGCTCTCTGTCTGCACTGAACGAGTGTAATGGGATGTGGATGCTCTTCAGTTTCCATTTGTAGAGCAAAGCCTCGATAGACCAGTCAGCACTGACGGGAAGAAACACATCAGTGAGAAAGACAGTCCAGGTTTGTAACTTATGCAGTGATTGAGCAGAGACTCAATGAACTCACATATGACGTTCTGCAAAGTTGAGTTTGTAACAGTTCTCTAGTCAACTATACATTTGTGGCTAGCTGTTCTTGTCTGATATTCCTAGGGATTATTGGCTGCTGTCAGCCTGCTACACCATCTTGAGAGTAGCTTTGGAATCAGTACATTTGTGTCTGAAAAGTTAATGTTCTTAAATATAAACAAACAGAATTCAAGAGTCTTAAATGTGTGAAAAAAATTTACCTTCGGACTTGGTAAGTAGTCCAGAACTGAGCATGTGGGTTCTTCTCCAGTAAGAAGTAGACTGTAGTTAAAATATCTTCAAAGTCTGTGAAGATGAGGGGAGCTGTGAGCAGTCTGGTTAGCTCTAGATTCTAAATAGTTCTATATATTCCTGCTTCTACAAAATGGCACTTGAAAATCAGTGCTGGCTGCATCTGTGGGAGAGACTTGAAAGTGTGGCCTTAAGCAATTAGTTAATTGCTCCACTTCCCATTCACTTATCCTCCAGTGTATTTATATGGTAGCTAGAATTACGGCCAGGATAAAGCTCAGGATCTAGCACTATAGAAGAGTTCTTTAATTCTTAACTGCATTGGTACATTAAGTGTTTGCAGTTTGTCTCAAGTCAGAGGTGCCTGAAGGATTTCACATACCTTTCGGGTCAAAGAAGACGTCAGATCCTAGAATTATGTCTACAGGAGCAAGAGAGAGCAACTGTGGAGATATCTGACCCCAGGTGATGCCTACAACGGGTACATGGGGGAGGTGGTTCATCAAGCAGCTCTCCTGGGCGAGTGCCAGGCACTGGGGCAGCTCCTCGCTGTCTGACAGCATCACCTGAGCGCCGCACTTGGCAGCTGCTATTCCGGGCAGGCTCACACCTGCACCGATCTGAAAAGACAGAAGGAAACTGTGATGCAGTGGGCAGGGATACCGCGTGGGCACAGTGAGAGCCGCGGCTCGGGGGGGGGGGCGCCCCCAGGCGTGGGGGGGGGGCGCGCCCTGCCGTTGGGTGGAGGTAGTTCCTCCAGGGAACGGTGCGTTAGGAATGCAGGTGTGTGAAGTTAGCGGAGCAGGGCTGGTGCTACGAGGGCTTCTCCGTTCTGGTGGGACACTGAAGTGGTGCGTGAACTGCAGCCTGTTGTTTTACTGCAAGATGCGTGTTCGCGTGGGCCTGCAGCTCCCTGCTACCCCTACCCAAGCTGCACTGAAACGAGAAGGGCTGAAACGTGATGCAGACCCATGATCTGACTGTGACAGTGAGAAGGAAGCACGTTACCTCCAGCACTCTGCGGCCGGGCAGGGTTCTCCTGTGAAACCACACGTACTGAGCCAGCACCGCGGCGCAGGGCCACGCGTACATGCCATACTGTGGGTCCAGCACCTGAAACACACGGGTCAGCTGCTGCGGCTCCGTGCCCAGACGCTCCCTGCCCGCCCCACCCCCCGGGGCCGTACCTCGGGGACCCGCAGCGCCAACACCGCGCGCTCCTCTCCTCCCGCCGGGTCCCCAACGAAGCGGTACCGCCGTACTGCGCGCCGCCGCCGCCGCGGCTCCCCCATGCCCGCGCCTCTCAGGCGGCCAATCACAGCCGGCAGCGTGTGGCGGCAGGCCCAGGCGGCCAATCAGAGCTTTCTCCTGGGGTGACGTCACGCAGAGCGCCGCGGGGCCGCTCGGTGCCTCACGCCGGGTCCCCGCAGGCCGCCGCACCGCCCTTCCCAACATGGCGGCCGCGCCGCTTCCTCACTTCGTCCAATCAGCGCCGTGAGTCGGGCGCAGCGCGGCGGAAGGCGGCCGGGCGGTGTGCCAATAGGAGGGCGGCGGGGGCGGGGCCTCGGCGGCGGCGGCGGCAAGGGAGTGAAATTTCTCGAAGGTGCGGCGGGGCCGGGGAGCGCGGCCGTGGGTCGGGCGCAGCGGGGCCTCGGGGCGCCGTCATGAATCACAAGAGCAAAAAGCGGATCCGGGAA